>PVJS01045397.1:0-16253 GCA_004027185.1 Glis glis
CGAGGGCTGTGCCGGCGCCTCGGCTGCAGGGCGCGGGCTCGCGGGCTGGAGGGCGGCTGCGGGCCGGGCTGCCCGCGGACCGGAGTGCCTCCCCGGCCCCTCGTCGCCGCCCTCCACCCGGTCCTCAGCCCGAGTGTTACATAAAGTGCGGGGCAGTACCGATCGGGGTCGCCGGTTGCCCCCGCCCAGCCCCCTACGGCCCTCCCTTGGCGCTGGACGCGGAGCGGGGCCGAGCGCGAGGGGCGACGCCGCCGGGGCAGTTCGTGGAGGACGAGGGCTCTGCTCGGGTGGGAAGGGGAGGAGCGGAGGCGGAGAAGGCGCCCATCTGTGCTGCGCTTGGGGGTCGCAGGCCGACTGCTGGCTGGGATGGGAACGTGGCAGGTGAGGAGACCTGTGGGTCCTTTCCTGCAGACCCGGCCGCCCAGAGTGGCTTCGTGCCCGCCGGGAATTGTTGGCTGTTGGGAAACTTTACTTGGAGGTCAGGCGAGACACTGGGGGCTCTGCTTTGAATGTGGACCGTCGCTCCGAGTTTACTAATGTTTACAGGGCTGCGCAGCAGGGAAACGGAAGAGTAGGGGGGGGAGTGTAATACGACAGCTCGTGGAGAAAAGCACTAGACTTCCCTGCGGGGAAAGCGCCCCTGCGCGCTCTGCCCGAGACCTAGCTTCGCAGCGAATTTTATAGGAAGTTCATTAGCATATTGCGGAGCGTTCCGCCTCCTCCTCCCTGTGGTTGGTCATGACGTCCGCCGTGGAATGTCCTTATCAGTCCGCTGAGGAGCAATTGGTAGCCGTGCCGGATGAGGGTGGGCCTTGCGCAGTGACTGGCATGGGTCTGTGTTTCCGCTGGCTTTTTTTCTCCAGAAGTGGGGCGGAGCGGAGGGAGGAGGTCGAGTTGATTTGAATGTCTTCGGGTCGCCCGGCCTCCGGCCTTTGATTGGCTCCTGGCGCTGCTGGGAAGGGCTGTGCTCTCGGGTCCTGCGGTTTGATTGGTGCCCGGCCGGCCTCCTCCCTCCGGCCCGTTGATTCCCCATAGGTGGCCGCTCTCGGGGCGGGGCGCGTCTTCCTCTTCCTATTGGCGAGAGTCTGCCCCCGTCCAGCCGCGGACTTACGGGCCACTTCCGGCCGCGGAGCAATGGCGGATGCCGGTAGTCATTGTGGGAGCTCTGGGTGCCCGCCTGGACCTGATGGCCCGCGGAAGGCCTGGGCTGTCTTTCTGCTGACCCGAAGGTGTGGTCGGGAACCGTGAGTGATGGAGGGTTGTGTTCCCGTTGGACCTGGCTGAGGAGGGGGCGGTCCCGGGATGCCGCGACCCCGGCCAGTCCCATGGGGTCTCAGGGACCGGAACCGAGAAGAAGCGGAGGCCGGGCTGGTTCAAGTGGTCTTAAGATGGAAAGAGCACGGCACCGGGCCGCGGGTTCTGGGTTTCCATCTCTGAAGCGGGTCCAGTTGGGCGGGCGCTGGCTAGGTGATGTCTGCTCACTCCGGGAAGCTGCTTTTTTCTGTCCCCTGCCCCCGGGAACCAGAGCTGCTGTCTGGTCCGCGCCGGCCCTGCGCGCCCTCCTGTGCCTAGACACCTGAGCCGATGGGCCCGGCGGTCCTGCCCTGGTCCACAGCCGTAGCTCGTCGGGGGTGCACTTGGCCGGCTGTTGGTGTGGAGACTAAGCTTTTGCTCCTACAACTGCCTCCTTGAAAGTCAAGGTGGATTGACAGCCTCTGCGGAGTGCACATCAGTTGTAGATTAATCCATAAAGAGGGATTATAGTTTGCCAGTTGTAAATGGTATTTAAGGTTGCTTGAATTACTTGTCAAATATTATAAAAATAGTTCCAGGGAAGTCTGCTTCTTATAGAACTTAAGTACACCCTTATGTAAAATTAAGACATTTACATTTAAAAGTTGGACAGACGAAAGTTAGTTTTGTTGCTATCGCATTAAAGCCTTGCATTCTTCCTATAATGCTGGTATGTTCGTGTGGAGTATTTTTAGAAGACAAGCTCAGTAGCAGTGTGAAGCTGAGCTGATGAGGCTGAAGAGGACTGCGTCCTGGCGGGATACCTCCTGTTTAGCAGTGGCGGTACTTCCCTTGTTTATTGCTCTTAGTGGCTTTGTTGAGAGAACTTGGCTTAGGGCATCCAAAATACATGCCGTTGTGTAGGTTAGAGAATTATTTTTCTATAATTTTACTTCTCTCCCCTACAAGTGAGACTTCACGTGAATGTAAGCTTGCTTGTGCAGTAAGAGGCATATGTTATTAAAATTTTTAAATAGGGATATGATAGAATTATTCTTTTCTATGAAATACTAATTGTCTTTAGAAAATTGATTACAGATTAAAACATACAACTTTGAAATTTGCAATCCATTTAAAATAGCAGAAATGCATATTTTAACATCTAGAATAAATGAATCAGTTGATTTTCAGAAATAAGGCTGTGAGACTGGCGGTCCTCCTTTGGGGCAGCAGTCTGCATGGTTCCTCTAGGAAATCTCTTTAGCGCCTGGAACATAATCCTTTCATTCAGGTGTGCTTCCATGTTGGCTGAAGCCTGTGTCTACTCTGGTGTCAGGTTTATTGTAACCATGTGGAGATGAAATTTGAAAAGGGTGGCCGAAACATTCTAGACATTCCCTCCTCCTCCCCACACGCTTCCTAGTTGGGGAGTCTATTGTAGTTTCCTTGTTTTAAGAGTCTGCAAAAAAAGTTTCAGGAGAAAAGTCTGATACCATTTATTTAACAAAAATAACTGGGAATTTCTGTGTAAATAGGCTTTTGGCAAGAATATTTAGATCCTTTGTTTTAATTAGATTATTTAACAACTTCTATTTTTTTGAGAAATTGTCTAATTACATTTGCCAGATACATTTTAATGTCACAGACACTGTCTTCTAGCCTGTCAGAGAAGGATTAAGTTTGTTTTTGTTTTGTTTTGCCACTGGGGACTGAACCTTGTGGTATTCTTCATCTGGGCTATATTCCCCCGCCCTGTACTAGGGATTGAACCCAGGGGCATTCTACCTCCGAGCTATACCCCCGACCCCATTTAATTTTTTTGAGATGGGGTCTTACTAAATTGTGGAAGGCCTCACTAAGTTGCTAAGGCTAGCTGCGAACCTGTGATCCTCCTGTCTCTACCTCCCAAGTACTGGGATTACAGGTGTGTGCCATCACGCCCGGCTTATTTTTACTTTTGAAACAGGGTCTTGCTAAGTTGCTCCAGCTGACCTGAAACCTATGATCTTCCTGTCTCAGCCTCCTGGGAGACGACTGCACCCCCAGCTCATGGATTATTTTAAAAGTTATTATATTAAAGAAAATAAAGGGATTTAATTACTTAGAAAAATATTTGAATAAAAATGGTGAAGCCAGTCATGGTGGCGCTTGTAATGCTAGTACTTGAGAGGCTGAGACCAGAGGTTCACAGCCAGCCTCAGCAACTTAGGCCCTCCACAACTTATTGTTCAATCCCCAGTATCACATACACAAAAAAAGAAATCTAGATCTAGGACTTCATTGCCAAGTTTTGTTTTGTTTGGGTTTTTTGTTTTTGTTTTTGTTTTTTGGTACTGGGGATTGAACCCAGGGGCATTCCACCTCCGAGCTATACCCCCAGCCCTCTTTGTATTTTTTTGTTTTGAAACAGGGTCTCACTAAGATGCTGAGGATCTTGCTAAATTGCTGAGGCTGGTCTCAAATCTGTGATTCTCTTGTCTTCAGCCTCCCAAGTACTAGGATTATAGGTGTGTGCCACCACGCCTGGCTCATTGTCTTTTTTGGGGGGAGTACTGGGGATTGAACCCAGGAGCATTGTACGTCTGAACCACACCCCCACCCCTATTTTATTTTTTAGTTTGAAACATGGTATCACTAGGTTGATGAGATCCTCATTACATTGTCGAGGCTGTCCTCGAACCTGCAATCCTCCTGTCTCAGCTTCCCAAGTACTGGGATTACAAGCATGTGACACCACACCTGGCCTCATTGTCAATTTAATAGAAGAAAGTTTAGGCCCAAACATTTTACCTAAATTTGAACTTTTTACCTCTGCTTCTAAACTATATAGTCCCTTGTGGCATTTTGAGGGGCACTTTACCAGGCCCATTGCTAAATGAGAGCTGAATTGGCATTTGTACTTGGTTCCAGAGTCTCTAGAAAGGCCTGCATATAGGTGGCAAGATTTCTTCTACATTTGGAAACTTTGCCTTGGTCACTCCTGTCCTTTGCAATTACTATTTTATAGACTAGAGAATGAAATAAAAGACAAGTTAATTGGAGTGGATTTCATCACTCGTGTTTATAGCATGAATGTGTAACGCGTATCGTTTTCTTTTGTAGAAATTCTAAAGGAATTGGATGAATATTATGAAAAGTTTAAGCGTGAGACAGATGGTGCCCAGAAGAGGCGAGTGTTACACTGCATCCAGAGAGCCCTGATTCGGAGCCAGGAGCTCGGGGACGAGAAGATCCAGATTGTGAGTCAGATGGTGGAGCTGGTGGAGAACCGGACCAGACAAGTGGACAGTCACGTGGAGCTCTTTGAGGCACATCAAGACATCAACGACACCACTGGCAACAGCGGCAAAGCTGGCCAAGATAAGTCAAAGAATGAGACAATCACACAGGCAGAAAAGCCGAACAACAAGAGGTCCCGGCGGCAGCGCAACAACGAGAATCGAGAGAACGCGTCTAATAATCACGACCACGATGACATCACCTCAGGAACGCCCAAGGAGAAGAAAGCAAAAACCTCGAAGAAGAAAAAACGCTCCAAGGCCAAAGCAGAGAGGGAGGCATCCCCTGCAGACCTTCCCATCGACCCCAACGAGCCCACGTACTGTCTGTGCAATCAGGTCTCCTATGGAGAAATGATAGGCTGCGACAATGACGAGTGCCCCATCGAGTGGTTCCACTTCTCGTGCGTGGGACTCCACCATAAACCAAAGGGCAAGTGGTACTGTCCCAAGTGTCGAGGGGAAACCGAGAAAACGATGGACAAAGCACTGGAGAAATCCAAGAAAGAGAGGGCTTATAACAGGTAGCTTGCGGACGTTGAGCAGCGCTGAGGACAGATGACCCAGTGTATTTATTACATGCCGCCTCGTCGAGGGGCGAGGACTCTCAAATGTGTATTTTTAAGGGATGTTAGAAAAGGAGCTGTTCCCTTCATGGGCATGGCGGTGATTCTCTCGGCCTTTTGTTCTCATTGGTACACGTGTAACAGGACAGTGGTCTGTGGATCAACATTTTAGCAACTACAAATATAGGTTTGAATTAAACACTTAAGTGAGTCTCAGACTGATTTTTTTGAGGGGGGAGGCGGTGACTTAGAAGTAACCTAACACTTTAAGTGTGGAAAGAAAAGATTTCATTTAGCTGTTTTATTTGAATAAAAAATAATGTTATACTTTATGAGCAAATTTTTAAATTAAGTTGTTAAAGTGTAGCCCACAGCAAATTTGTTTCTTGCTACCACCGTGTATATCCATATGCCAATTCAATAACAAAGGTTTAAAGTTAGATTATTTTTTAAAAAGATAAATGGTTGGGGCTGGGAGTGTCACTCAGTGGTAGAGCGTTTGCCCAGCATACGCTAGGCCCTGGGTTCCAACCTCAGCACCACACCAAAAAAACCCCAGCCCCCCCCAAACAAAAAGGTAAACGGTTAAATTTTTACCTGACAGATACTTTATATATTGGCCTGTTCCCTAAATGGCCATTTTTAAATGATTGAGTACATTTTTATTAAATCCAACAGAAATGGTCTAGTCGTGGAATTCAAATCATGCTGTTGCTATCATAGATCATAATGTGGCCATCTTTAACTTCTGTAAAGTGTATAAATGTACATTTCCCAGAGATGTTGCCCGCGCTGTATTATAATCGGAAGTGCAGCCTGATGCTGTTGTGAAACCAAGGTGTGCTTCCCGCTGTGTGTGAGCTGTACAGGCGTGACATCAAGAAATAAACGAAACTTGGCCAGTTTACTTCTCTAGGAGTATATTTAATTTTAGCATAAGCAATTTTTAAAATTTTGTCTTAAAATTTATACACCAGCAGTTTAGACAAAAGCCTTAAGCAAATTGTGTATTATTGTTTTCAATAATGAAGTACAAGTTGTCTAATCGCCAGCAAATAAATTCATATCAAAAAAGAGGATATATTTAGACCAGAGATCAGAAAATTGCACCCATCAAAGTCAGCCCACCGCCTGTTTTTGTATAGCCTGTGAGCTGAGAATGGTCTTTATGTTTTTAAGTGGTTAAAAATATTTCGTGACACCTGAAAATTATATGAAATTCAAATTTAGTGTCTATAAATAAAGTTTAATTGGAACACAGCCATGCTCATTTGCTTATGTATTGTCTGTGGCTGCTTCTCAAACGGTGGAGTTGAGTAGTTGTGACCAAGACTGTATGTCCACAAAAACCAAAATTAGATTTCTTTTCTGGTCCTTTGCAGAAAGTTTGCTGACCGCTGATTTAGACTAGCCTCTGGCATTGCTGATCTGTGTCCTAAACTGCCCACATGTGGAAAGAGTATGGGGAGTCCCCCCCCCCCCCCGAGTGATGGTGTGGTTTGCTTTAGCTCCAAACGTGGTGAACAGTTCTCTCCGCAGTCTGTTCCAGTGCTCCGGGAGCCCCACAGGAGAACTGAGCACCATCACTAGGGAGGCAGGGCGGCAGCTGTGGCGTGCTTTTATTGTATATAAAACAGTGAGTAACTTTCTGACCCTTTACTTTTGATAAACTGTTGAGAACTTGTGCCAGACATAAATGCCTGCTTTCCAGTGAATTTCCATTACAGAGGGTTACTTAATAGAGAAGTGAGAATTGTAGTTGATCATCATTAAAATTTCAACATTCTGCACGTTCCTGTTTGAAGTTTTTACACATCACTGCCCATAGATACTCAGGTATTTACCTTTGTAGCAAAACTCCGAGTCTTGAGTGTTCAAATTTGACAAGATTTACCTAAGACAAATAGTGAACAAAAAGAGTGTACTATATGAAAATAAGTTAGAGAATTAAAATACTTGATAAAAATCCAGTGTCAATAAAAACAAAGAATCTTGGCTAATGTGAATTCTATGATACTGCCCTGCTTGTAACGAGGCCATGATGAGGACTAGGCTGTGGGAGTGAAGGGGAGCGCAGGTGCTGGCGCTGGGTTTTTTATTTATTTGGTTTTGGTGTAGACAATGTAGTAGTGAAGAGACATGGCACAGAGGCCAAACCTTGCTGTGTATGAACCCCATCTTTGTCCTTTTGAGGTTTGCTCTTGAGAAAGTGGCTTAACTGTTGGTGTACAGTTTTTCACTTTTAAAGTACCTGCCTCACAAAGTCTGGCTCTGAGGAATAGGTGAGGTTATACAAATAAGAGACTGGCATACAGTTGTTCAATGTTGGACTTTTTTTTTTAGGTCAAGTGGCTAGCCATTTTCTCCTCTCTCTCTCTTGCTCGCTCGCTCGCTTGCTCTTGATTGAACCCAGGGGCATTCTACCTCCAAGCTGCAGCCCTTTTTTAATGTTTTGTTTTGAAACAGGGTCTCGCTAGGTTGCTGTAAATCTTTCTAAGTTGCTGAGGCCAGTCTCGAGCCTGGGATCCTCCAGTCTCAGCCTCCCAAGTACTGGAATTGCAGGTGTGCACCACCATGCCTGGCTCCATTTTTTCTTTCTAATAATGTGGTACACTGCAGAGTCAAACTTTATTGGATTTGGCAGTCTTGAGTCACTCTTTAATTCCGGTGGACAATAAAAATGTCACAGGTGAGTACTTGGAACAGTCAAGATTTTGGGTTGACATTATGATTAGATGGAGTCAAAACATCCCCGTAACTCAGGTGGGTGCTGAAAAGGGACTGAATTCTCTGGACTGTTGCTTCTGTATAGACATTTATCATTTATTTGTTGTGTAATAACCAAGTTAATTTAGGTGAAGGCTCTAAAATGTTATTGTGATGTAATAACCTTGTATTTTAAACTGGACAAAACCTCCATGTGCTCAATTAAGGTGCTGGGGGTGGGGAAGCTATAGGGGAGCCCTCCTGTGTGCCTCCAGTTGCCTGAGAACGTAGCCGGTGGTCCTTTCTGGTGTGATCGGAGCTATGCAAATCCTCTAGAGAGATACCTGAAACTCAGTGGGTGCCAATGCTGAAGTAACAAAGCATTTCTCAAGGTAAAAGCTATTGTGTATTAGTGTACTATTCAGTTTTTAAATTTATGTTTAAATTATTTTATTAGTGCTTTGCAATCATACGTCATAGCAAGGTTCAATGTGATGAAAGCGTGCACACAACTCTTGGTGCATTCCCCTCCACATTCCACCCACTCCCCACACACACACGCTAGTGAGAATGGTAGTAACACCCTCACATAGTGCCCTGTATTTGAACTGTTTACTTCCTCATCCTTCCTCTTCTCTCTAACTTCCTCCACCAGTCCCCTTCCATTACTGCACAGGTCTCTCTCCATGCTATCTGCTGTTTTAGGAAGAGTAGCTATTTACTTGAAATATCCTGTCTCAGCCTCCCAAGTACTGGATTACAGGTGTGCAGCACCCTGCCCAGCTTACTTCTGGATTTATTATTTTTTTTAATCTGAAGAAATTACTAGCCTGTGCCTGCCTTTCTTGAGGTAGCATGTTTCATCATCAGTTTCTCATTCTGAATTTGTGTGGAAGGCTCAGGAGGATTAGGGTTAATTAGGGTTAATGCTGTGTTGCTAACCCAAAATAGCCTCCTGAGGTTTTCTACTAGGGGTTTTGTTTCAGAATATTTAACTGTTCCGTTTTTAACTCACAAACAAAGCACACATGCTCTGCCCTTGCGCCTCCCAAAAGAATGGCAGCAAATACGTAATTGGAGTGAAAAAAAAAGCATTAAGTAACTCCTTTTCCTTACCTCAAATACTTGGTGCTATCTGACTTTGTTAAGAAAGATGGGGTGGTATTTTCCCAATTTGAAATCCCAACTTACAGTGGTCACTACACGTTGAGCAACAGGTTAAATCTTGATGTGTACCATTCAGTGCTTCATGAAGTAGAATTTTTCCGTTAAACAAGGAAATGCTTTATACGCAAACCAACTTTAAATAAATGAGCCTACCATCACTGGCATGTACAAGTATAGCCAACATGTATTGCCAGTATGTGGTAGATATTGTGCCAGGTATTTGGTTATTTTATTTGTGGTGTTGGGGTTCAGACCCCGGGCCTCGTGCATGCTACACAAGCACACTATCACTGAACTACACCTCCGGCTTTTGGAAGCTTTTTTTTTTTTTTTTTTTTTTTGAGGCAGGGTCTCGCTAAGTTGTCCAGGCTGGCCTTGAACTTGCTATCCTCTGGAGTACCTGGGACTACAGGCTAACACCACCATGTTTTTTGTTTGTTTTGTATGTTAAAGCTTCAAAACAGCCCTGCCACAAAGAGGCTGCTGTGCCTGGTGAGGATGCTGGGTCTCAGGTGAGGGACATGATTTACACAAGGTCCCACACACCCTGTCTCTCCCTTAGCCTGCATCCTCTACCAGCGCCCTGCAGGAGACCCCAGTGGTCAAGACTTGCTTGCTCACCCTCACTGATCATGTAAGGTGCCAGGAGGGTGCCAAGTGTCTTAGTGACCGTCAGTGCTGCCCTTCTCCCAGCCCTGTGGTGTAGGGCATTATCCTCAGTTGGAGATTGAGAAAGCTGAAGGCGGGAGAAACTCAGGTGGAGGAGAGCTCCTGTGAGCCCAGGACATTGCAGCTAAGGCCTCCATTGCTGGGTGCTTTCGTTTGAATAAAAGGATCTACAGGGCCGGGCGTGGTGGCGCACGCTTGTAATCCCAGTACTTGGGAGGCTGAGACCGGAAGATCCAGGTTTGTGGCCAGCCTCAGCTACTTAGTGAGACCCTCCGCAACTTCATGAGACCCGGTTTCAAAATAAAGGATAAAAAAGAGGGCCGGGGGTGTAGCGCGGAGGTAGAACGCCCCTGGGTTCAATCCCCGGTACCACAAAAAAAAAGAATCTACAGGAACCACAAATGCCTGCCCTGCTGAGTTGTCCTTAGGTGTCTGGTTTTCCCCAGGAAAACCAGAAAGGGCGCTGTCGGAGCAAATTGCTTGCCAGGCTTCACAGTGAATGTCAGGACTGTCGTTTACCCAGGAGACTTGAAGCACTTTGCCCAGGACAGCTGCTGTCCTAGAGCCAGGCTGAGATCTGAAGTCTGACGGTGTGAGACTGGACTGGTTCGACATGTGGTCTAGCCTCGGGAGTCACTGTTCACTGCTCAGTGTCCTCCAGAGGAAAATGAGGACAGCAGGGGGTTTTGGCCTGGCTCAACTTCACAAAGCCGAGGCGCCATGCGAATCACGGCTCCGGTGATGTTTCCGTCAGTGGTTGATTGCTGTAGTTTAGCGATGTAGGTGGAGACTCATTTAGCAATGTGGGGAATCAGGTCCAGTCTGCACAGGTCACTCCTGCGTCCTGCCATGGAGGAGAGCGGTCCACAGCTGCTGGTCTACAGGCTGCTCTTTCTCTTCATACAAAACAGATCAGTAGAGAAATTGAACTTTTATTTTTAGCAGCAATCAAACCCCAGGTAACTTCCTGTTGCCTCACCTCTTGGTTGAACTTGGAGTAGGCAGGGAATCTAGCTCCATCTCTTCACTCTAGTTGAGGAAACGGGCCCAGAATCGTGAAGTCACGTATCAGGCCCCTCGGCAAGGGGGATTGGGGCTCCTGGACCAGAGGCTGTGTTGATTGGCCAGTAGTGCCCTTCCTTGTGCCCCCCCCCATCCCAGGGTACTTGTGGTCACATTTCTGCAGGCATTAGGCACTCTGGCTCTACACGGTAAGCCAGGGGCCTTTAATAAATGCATATTGAGTAAATAACCAAGGAATTGACATTTTAAAAATAAGACATTTTCTGCCGGGCGTGGTGGTGCATGCTTGTAATCCCAGTACATTGGGAGGCGATGACCAGAGGATCCGGGTTTGCGGCCAGCCTCAGCTCTCTCGTTCTCTCTCTATCCCTGTCTGTCTGTCTGTCTGTCTCTCTCTCTCTCTCTCTCTCTCTCTCTCCTTAGTGAGGCCCTCCGCAACTTCGTGAGACCCGGTTTCAAAATAAAGTATTAAAAAAAAAATAGGGCCAGGGGCGTAGCGCGGAGGTAGAACGCCCCTGCGTTCAATCCCTGTACCGCAAAAAAAAAAAAAAAGACATTTTCTAACTTCCAAGTCAGTTCTAGAAACATACCTAAAAGGAAATTTCTGATTGATTTAAGGAAAGAGAATATTTTTAGGATAAATGTACAGGCCATTAGAAATATAGTATTTCTAAATGGTTCTGAGACATTACTGTGGTTTGATTCTGATCACCCAATTTAATGTAAAAATTTATAAAAATGTAAGTAATTGTTCATAGGGTCTGATAGTTTATCAATTACAGAGATACATAGAAATAGCTTGCTGTCTCCCATATTTACCTCACATGAGAAATTGCTTAATATAAATACCTGAGTTTCCTTTGTCTTATTTAACACCTTGTGGTTGGAGGTCACAGGAATCCATCTGACTATGCCTGAGCAAAGACAGGAAAGAAGTGTCCGAAGCCCCAGAACCAGAACAGTGATGAGGACTCGCTGTGAGGAATCTGCCGCGGCACGGCGCCTGGAGAAACAGTTTGGTCCGGGTGGAGACAGATCTGTGTGGCATCCGCAATAGCCAAGGGACAGGTGGCACGCTAGACACCGCTGCTGGGATCTGTTTTGGATAGTCAGGTACTATGTCTAGAGTACACTCTTTCTTGCCCTGATACATGCCATGTTTCAAATGGATGGTTATACTGCCACCATGGCAACCAGATTGTGTCTGGCTTCATTCCTTCTCCATTAATTAGATGTACTCAGGCCGGGCATGGTGGCGCATGCTTGTAATCCCAGTACTTGGGAGGCGGAGACCGGAGGATCCGGGTTCGCGGCCAACCTCAGCTACTTAGTGAGGCCCTCCGCAACTTCGTGAGACCCGGTTTCAAAATAAAGGATAAAAAAATAGGGCTGGGGGTGTAGCTCGGAGGTAGAATGCCCCTGGGTTCAATCCCCAGTACCACACACACAAAAAAAATTAGATGTACTCAGGGAATGAAAATCAATTTTTGCTTTTTAAGGTACACAAAAATTAGGTGGGAGAGGACAAATTAATATTATTCCATATACGTGATTTCCAAAATGTCTCTGATTCTTTGCATCCCCAATCTGCTGCATACGCCTGAACAATTAGAAGTTGACTAGCGGTGAAAGGCTTCCGTGGCACAAAGCTCTTTAGTGAAACATTAAGATACACAGGGATGAACATCTGAGGCTTCTTCATGCTCATCATTCAACGTGAAGGCCGGCAAGGAACTTTTCACTGCGACACTGAAACCAGCACACAACCAAGGTTAATTCTTTAGTAAGTGCCCAGTTGAATATTAGAATAAAAAGGTGAGAACCCACTCTACAGAGGTGAAAATTAGATTGAGCTGCAGAAAGGAAGAATGAAAGTAAAATGTATGAGGGTAATTATGAAATGTTTGTGGGATTTACTGCATATTTCAAGAATACCTAGAAAGTCCAATATGAAGTAAGCAAGTTGCCAACATTTACTAACCTCTAATAGGACACCTGTGTGATGCAAATCTTAGATGAGGTTATAATTCCTGCCACTGAATTTGCAATGAAACCTAGTTTTTCAAAAATATAAGACAACTAGAGAGACCATGGAAGAGCAAATTTAATAATATCAGCAAAAACTCAGAAGTGGCAGGGTACTGTAATTTCTACAGTTACCATCTTGAGGAAGCAAAAGACATGGACAGATTTACTAATTTTATTTCCTCGTATGCCTGTAAGGTTACATCGTAATATGACTCATGACAGTTTTATTTATATGTTTAATATCTAGCATGGGAACAAAGATAGTGATGTTTCTGGCTTTACTGGGATATTATGACACGGGAGCATTCGTGGAATAAAGGATTGTTTCGTTACCAAGGCCATTACTATGTTCCCTGTTCGGTGAGGGGGCAGCTTGGAACCTCGATGGTTGAGAGTGTGAGGCCAGCATTCCGTAAGTGCAGAGAAGCAGAGGATCAGCTCTGACAGTAAAGATCTGGACAGTGACCTCAAGTGACAATATGAAGGCGACGTGATACCGCAATCTTACAGGACCTGCAAAGAACCAACGGGTAGTATGGTGACCTGAGCCTGTCCCGGACACAAAGATTCTGTATGAACTACGGGAGAAGGAGAAGGTTTTAAATACACGCCCAAGAGCAAACAACAGAAAGTGGATCCCCCATGTGCGAAAACAGGAAATCAGAGCAAAAAACAGTGAGCAGTTGCGGAGGAGGTGGGCATGTGACTGGCCTGGTCCATGGGAACGCCCACCCTCTGGCCACAGCAGCCAATGAGGAAGGCAGGTTCCCCACGCCAGCCACCACCTGGCTCTCCTGGGACTCTGTCCTGGAGCTACCAGCAGTTGTTTTGCCTTTCCACGGAGCTGCTACACTGTGAGCATTTAGTTCCAGGGCTTCTGGCATTGTCTTTCCCACCATGGGGACAGTCGGCTGGAGCACAGAGAGGACCATTGTGTCTGGATGGCATCATTGCAACCCCTGAAGCCACGTGAGCCCTAGAAACTGCCAATCGTGAAAGTCAATAAGTGCTTTTGTTCCTAAGCTGGTTCAAGTTGGGTTTGTACACTGGCCGCTTCAACCACCACCTGCCGCTCCTCATCCTATAACTTCCCTAAGGTCTTCTGAAATGATACACACCACTCTATATGTGATTTAAAAGTGTACAAATCATCCACTCCTCCCAGGAAATGGGGCCTCATTTCCCTTGCCCTGACTGCAGGGAGCCTTCATGCCTGCCCCAGTGATCGGGATGCAAGGACCGTGACACCATGAGGCTTCCCAGGCAGGGTTAGTTCAGGCAACAGTTTCTGGTCCATTCCTCTCCATGGATGCTTGCTCTTGGGACACTGCCACCCAGAAAGACTACAAAGGTGTTCTAACCATGTCGTCAGCTGGGCTTCCAACTGGTAACCAGTGCCGACCACCAGACAGCCTGCATGTGCTGCCAGTCCCATCCCCTAGCTGACACTAGGTGGAGCAAGACTGCTGTCCCCACCCATCCCTGTCCAAATTGCAGATTCAAGAGCAAGTTAAATGGGGGTGGATTGTTATATCACAATTAATAACCAGAACAATAACTGCAAAAGATTATGCCTTTTTTTCTTCTTTGCAGTGCAGGGGGTCAAACCCAGGGCCTCATACATGCTAAGCAAGCATTCTACCACTGAGCTACACCCCTAGCCCTTGCTTTGCTTTTTTACATAAATGGGAGCTTACCCTATGTATCAACCTTTAACTAGCTATTTTTTCCCCTGGAGATCTCACTTTGCCCTAGAGATCTTCCCATATTAATACATAAAGATTAATTAACATAATTAACTACTACTAACAATTGTGTCTTGAGGATATACCATAATTTGTCTAAACACTTCTTTATTGATCAACAGTTAAATCCTTTCAAATTTTTCCGTATGAGCTGGCCCAGTGGCACATGCCTGTAATCCAAGTACTTGAGAGACTAAGACAGGAGGATTGCAGGTTCAAGGCCAGTGTGCCCTAACTGAATGAGACTGTGTCATCGGTTTTTTTTTTTTTTCGGTACTGGGGATTGAACCCAGAGATATTCTATCTTTGAGCTACACCCTGAGCCCTATTTTTTATTCTTTATATTAAAACAGGGTCTCATTAAGTTGCAGAGGGCCTCACTAAGTAGTTGAGGCTGGCTACGAACCTGAGATCCTCCTGTCTCAGCCTCCCATGTACTGGGATTACAAGCGTGTGCCACCATGCCTGGCTGAGACCCTGTTTTAAAATAAAAAATAAAGAACCAGACATGGCGGTGCACGCTTTTAATCCCAGTACTTGATGCTTGTAATCCCAGTACTTGAAAGGCTGAGACAGGAGGATTGTAGGTTTGCAAGGAGGAGGGGGTAGGGAGCCATGGGAAAGCTCATCAAGGGCTGTGTGCATGTATGTCACTATCACTATGAACTACATTATGATGTGAGACTATAATGTACCAATAAAAGTATTTAAAAATTAATTTGGAGAAATTATATATTTTCAATGTTAATCTTGTCATGCAGGTATATGATAGGTTTCCACTTATTCCTTATAATTGTTAACGGCTTTCAGTTATGTCTTGTAATTTTCTTTATATTTCTTACTGGTATGTAGGATTTTAGTAGCTACCACATATGGGTCTATTTCCCTGAGACTTTGTTCTATTGGCTATTTTTTTGCATGTAATAACAAATTAATTTTTGTCCATTGATCTCAGATCTGTCCTTGCTGAAATTTCTCGTCAGTTATGAACATCTATTTAAAGGTTGCAATAGAAACCACCTCTGGCAGACTAGACAACATGGAAAATTGAGTCTCCCTCTTGGAAGACAGCTCATTCAAAACTGACCACACAGTCAATATAGAGAAGACAATACAACATGACCAGAATAGTCAAGAAATAAAAGATAATATAAAACAACCTAACCTACAGATGATAGGCATTGAAGGTCTAGAAGCACAAACTAAAAGCATTAGAAATCTCTTCAGAGAAATAATAATCAGAGAATTTCCCAAATATAGAAAATGAGTTGGACATCCATGTATAGGAGACATTCTGAACCCCAAATAACTTCTCCACACCACATTATAATCAAAATGACTAACCTAGAGGTCAAGGAAAGAATCTTAAATGCATCGAGAGCAAAAGAACAAGTGACATTAAGGGGTAAAACAATAAGAATCACTCTGGACTTGTCAACCCAAATCATGAAAGCCAGGAGGGACTGTATGATGTGTTCTAGACCCTGGAAGAAAACAACTTCTAACCAAGACTGCTATATCCAGCAAAGATAACTTTCAAAATTAATGGAGAAATGAAAACCTTCCAAGATAAGCAGAAACTAAAAGAATTCATGACTACCAACAGGGACTAGAGAAAATACTTAAAGAAATAAAACATGGGGAACCAAGATGGCGGGATAGCGAGAAGCAGTGTCCCGCCAGGGCTCCGAGTAGGAGCTCAGCAGGCGGGAAGACTGCTTCTTTATAAGAAAACAAGGGCAGCTAAAACTCAACAAAACAATGGGAGACAAAATACAGCGGCACGCGAGGCAGTGGAGAGAGCGGAGGGCGGCAGGGAATTCAAAGCGTTTCACCTG
>PVJS01045398.1:0-16250 GCA_004027185.1 Glis glis
AGTAGAGAGAGAGAGAGAGAGAGAGAGAGAGAGAGAGAGAGAGGGAGACGGGGGGAGAGAGAGAGAGAGAGAGAGAGAGCGAGCTGAGGCTGGCCGCGAACCAGGATCCTCTGGTCTCCGCCTCCCAAAGTACTGGGATTACAAGCGTGCGCCACCACGCCCGGTGCCCTTTTTATTTTAAAACAGGGTATCCCTAAATTATTGAGGGTCTTAAGTTGTTGCTGAGGCTGGCCTCGAACCTGTGATCCTCCTGCCTTAGCTTCCCAAGTACTGAGATTATAGGCATGCGCCACCATGCCCAGCCCCCTTTCTTTTTTACGCTGCGGCCCCAGTGGGTGTGAGGCTGGTGCCTCAGTAGCCCAGAGGGAGCGGCAAGTGCAGCTGAGGAGAGCAGCAGGCAGGCAGAGATGGCACTGCCCACCTGAGCTGGGAGCCAGGTGCCACCTGAGGCCACCAGCAAAGTGGCTCACGCTGGGGTGGGGCCTGATACACAGGACCTACGCGGCCCTGTAACCAGAAGGCTGGGGAGGCTGCAGACCGGGCCAGGGTCCCAGGCGACCATGAGCGAGGGGCACAACTTCTGAGGGCACCATCCCTCCACTATGCGACCTCTCAGCTCAGAAGGCTTCCTGGGAGCCACAGAAAAAAATAGAAGTCCCCCCGCCCCCAACAGTGTCCTCCCCTAGGGGGCTCCTGCCACCAGCCTGAGGTCCCTGGACTGCAATGCAGGCCCTGGGAGGGACCAGGGCCAGTTCAAGGAGCAGTACACAAGGACAGGCTGGCCAGACTACGCCAGGTATTATTTAATGACATTCAGGTGAGGGTTAAATAGAAAACAGTCCAGTGAAGCACTGGGCACAGCAAGGGCGCTGCACCCAGGGGAGCGGGTGTGTCCAGAGCTGCCTGGCTGCAGCCCAGCACCTTGCACTGGGTCCTGCGATGGTCAACCACCTCTGGCCCGGGCCTGGGCCCCTCGGGGCTGGAGTCCTCTGCCGGGTGGACAGCTGCCCTGCAGGCTCCATGAGTATCCCTGGGTCCAGCCCGGGCCCGGTTCTAAAAGAAGTCGGAGGCTTTGCGCCGCGTGGGGAGCTGCAGCAGGTTGTCCGTGATGGAGGCCGGGTCCTGGGTGAGGGGAGTCCGTGTGGCAGAGCCGGGGGCCGGTGTGCTCGTGGGGGTCTGTGGCCCACCGGCTGGCGTCTTGAGGTGGCTGGAGCGTGCTGGGGACGGTGTGTAGCTGGCCCGCAGGGCTCGATCTGTGTACTTGCTGGCTGTCCTGCTCACGAGGCGCTGCAGGGCTGGGGACATGGCTGGGCTCAGGCCTTTGGGGGTGAGGCTGGGGTGGAGGGTTGGGGGAGAGAAGCAGGGTTAGGTGGGCTGGGTGCTGTCAGCAGCAGGGCCCCTCACTAGAGCTGTGGTTGTTCTGAGCTGAGGAGGATGGTGCTTGTGGCCTGGAACACAGCGGGCAGGCCAACTCGAGGTCAAGTGGCGGTGCTGCCTTTGGCTGGGGGGCCAGACCTAGGAAAGTCGGAGTCCCCACCCCTCTCCATGGGGGATGGCAACACTGCACAGGGCTGGCAGGAGCTCACACTAGGGCAAGCTGCCCACGGGGCCTCTTAGGGACAGGCTGAGCAGGATGTGGAGGAAGGAACATGGAGGAGGCCATGCCACAGCGCCCACCACAGAACCCCAAGGACCCGCCCGCCCGGCTCTGCCCTGTGGGTCCCGCATCCACACGGCTGGCTGGGGATAGGCAGGGTGCCCCTCACCTGGCCAGGTTCTCTGTCACTCTCCGCAGCGCTTCCTGCTTCTTGGCCCGGTTCTTGGCAGCAGCCTCGTTGGCCATCTTCAGGCCCAGTCGTTCCCTACGGCCAGGCTCCAGGATCTACAAGGCAGCAGGCATGTGGGTGGCCTGTGCTGGACCTGCCACGAGCCAGGCAGTCCCTCACCTGGAAGAGCAGCGGCTATGGGCGCCAGCCTCTTCCCACTAGCCTCCACAATCCCAGCCACTGGCCCCTGCCCCCCTCCTCCACGGCCTATCAAAAGTCCCGCCCAGCTGGCCAGAACCGCACACCTCCCCAGGGCCCAGCCTCCTCGCCTGGCCTCAACCAGTTCTCAAGGCTGGGACCTCTAAGAAGCTTCTCTTTTTTCATTTTGGTGGTACTGGGGATTGGGGCCAGGGGCATTCTACCTCTGACCTACACACCCAGTCCTATTTCTTTTTTTTGGTGGTGGTGGTACCCGGGATTGAACCCAGGGGCATTCTACTTCTGGGCTACACCCCCAGCCCTATTTTGTTTTATTTTGAAACAGGGTTTTACTAAGTTGCTAAGGTTGGCCTCGAACCTGTGATCCTCCTGTCTCAGCCCCCCCCAAGTACTGGGATTACAGGTGTGTGCCACCACGCCCGGGTGTGTATTTTATTTTTTTAATTTTGAAACAGGGTCTCACTAGGTTGAGGAGAGTCTCACTACTTGCTGAGGCTATCCTCGAAACTGTGATCCTCCTGTCAGCCTCCCAAGTCCTGGGTTTACAAGTGTGTGCCACCACGCCTGGCTCTATTTTTTTTTTTAATTTGAAACAGGGTCTCACTGAATTGCTGAGGGTTAGGGTTAATGTTTGACAGTGTAGATCCTTCTTGAATAGTCCTCTCTCTGGTTTGTCTTTCCAAATGTGAACATGGCTTCTAACAAAGTGCTTATCTTGGTTTTATTGTTGTTGTTTTGCAGTACTGGGGATTGAACCCAGGGGCATTCTTCCTCCAAGCTACACCCCCAGCCCTGTTTTTTATTCTTTATTTTGAAACAGGGTCTCACTAAGTTGTGGAGGGCCTCACTAAGTAGCTGAGGCTGGTTTTGAATCCGGATCATCCTGTCTCAGCCTCCCAAGTACTGGGATTATTTCGCGGCCAGTCTCAGCTACTTAGTGAGGCCCTCTGCAACTTAGCGAGACCCTGTTTCAAAATAAAGAACAAAAAATAGGGCTGGGAGCTGGGTGTGGTGGCATACGCTTGTAATCCCAGTATTTGGGAGGCTGAGACAGGACGATCCGGGTTCGTGGCCAGCCTCGGCTACTTAGGTCCTCCACAACTTAGTGAGACTGTTTCAAAATAAAGAATAAAAAAAATAGGGCTGGGGGTATAGCTCAGAGGTAGAATGCCCCTGGGTTCAATCCCCAGTACCACCAAAAAAAAAAAAAAAGCTTTACATAGCCGGTTATAGTGATGCATGCTTGTAATCCCAGTAGTTGGGAGGCTGAGACAGGAGGATCGCAGGTTTGAGGACAGCCTTGGCTAGTAGTGAGGCTCTCAGCAACCTAGCAAGACCCTGTTTCAAAACAAAAAAGGACTGGGGGAGTAGAGCGTGGGGGAGTAGAGCGTGGTGGCGAACGCTTGTAATCCCAGTACTTGGGAGGCTGAGATAGGAGGATCGCAGGTTTGCAGCTAACCTCAGCAATTTAGCGAGGCTCTCTTCAACTTAGTGAGACCCTGTTTCAAAATAAAAGATAAAATAGGGCTAGGGGAAAGCTGGGTGTGGTGGCACACGCTTGTAATACCAGTATTTGGGAGGCTGAGACAGAAGGATCATAGGTTCAAAGCCAGCCTCAGAAACTCAGTGAGGTTTTCAGCAACTTGGCGAGACCCTGTTTCCAAATAAAAATAAAATAGGTCTGGGGGTGTAGCTTAGAGGTAGAAGGTCCCTGGGTTCCATCCCCAGTACCACATTAAAAAAAAAAGGGTTGAGGGTACAGCTCAGAGGTAGAAGGTCCTTGGGTTCAATCCCCAGTACCACCCCCCACACAAAGCTCTGCCTATTAAATTAAGCTATGCCATACGACTTTCTAGCTATTTTCTTTTGTTCTTTCTTATTTATCTATTTTTTGTGCTGGGGATTGAACCCGGGCTGCTCTACCAATGATCTATATCCCCAGCCCTTGCACCCCACACAAATTCTGGAACCAAGGCACCTCAAACCTTGGCCCACGCTTTGTCTGGATGTGCAGGAGGCCTACGGACCCCTCTGGGGAAGAACAAACAGGACAGCACCATGCTGGGGAGACACTCCTGGCCACCTGGCAGGTGCGCTCCGGGACTGTGGTGCCAGCCTGCGGCTTTCTTTGCAGAAGCAGCGTGGTTCCTAGTTGTTTGAGTTTCTACTGCTATGGAGCGATCTCTCTCCTGCACTTCAAGTGATCACTGCCAGCGCTGGGCGTCCCGAGACACCCTCTGAGCCACAGGTACCGGGAGGCTGGCCTGAGACGCCCTCCGAGCCGCAGGTACTGGAGGCTGGCCCAAGACGCCCTCTGAGCCACAGGTACCGGGAGGCTGGCCTGAGACGCCCTCCCAGCCACAGGTACCGGGCCTCACTAAGTAGCTGAGGCTGGCCACAAACCTGCGATCCTCCAGTCTCAGCCTTCCAAGTACTAGGATTACCTAATTTCTTCTACAGGCCATCTGCCTCCAGCTTCCTGCCCCGCCTGGCACTCAGGAGCCACATGTGCACCCCTGCATGGCCACGTCTGACCCGGACCAATTGGAACCTCCCTGGCTGCCCCATGCCTCACAGTCCACACTGCCCACTCCTACAACACAGGGCCGGACCACATGCGCGGGGAGTCCCTGTGTTCTGTAACCAGAGGCTCACCAAAGTGACTGTCGCACCACCTTCTGAGGACCCAAGCCACAGACCACAGCCCTGAGGCCTGCAGGGCAGGTGGAGGGCCTCATCTGTGAACACTCCTGGCACTCCAGGGCCTTGGTCCTGCTCCCCAAAATCCCACGACACCCACCTGTCCCCATTTTCGGGCCCGCCGTGCCCAGATCAATCCTGAGTGGCAGGGACTCGGGATCCCTCAGGCGTCCACTCTGAGTCCCACCCCTGCGCCCTGTACCACAACCCACCTTGAAAGCTGGCCCTGGCGTCCTGTCCACATAGGGCGTCTCTGACCCTTCAACTCTCAGGGGCGTGTTCTCGACCTCCCCCCAGGTCATCAGCGGGGACTCGTTCACACCTGTGGATGGAGAGCCCAAAGTCACTCAGGTAGGGGCACCACCCCAGCCAGTTCACCCCTTGTGCACCCCCAGCTCACGTCAAGGCCGCAGTGAGCTCCTCCCCTTCCCTGGGACTCTGGAACCCCGGAACTTCCAGCCTCTGAGAGCCGAGCTGAGGGGGCTGCAGCCCAAGGCAGGACAGGTGTGCTTCACGCGTGGGAGCTGGGTTGGGGAGCCCCACACTAGCCTCCTGGAGGATCCCCACCCCAAGGGAGGGGACACATGGGTCCCCAAACTTCCTAGAACTCAGGGCAAACCCGTGCCGCCTCCACGTGCTGGGCCCGCATCCCGGCAACCTGCAGCGAGCGCCCCAGCTCACCGCCTCCTGGGTGGGGAGACGGGCGCGGCCCAGAGCCTCCTTGCCCTCCAGTGCTCTCTGGATTTAGGTTTGTGAGCACCGAGGTGTAGCACCCCACCTGCTGACACCCACTGTGGGGAGGACCCGAACAGAAGCCGCACCCAGGACGTCTCAGGTCGGGTCTGTAACAGTCAGGGCTGCCCACGCCCCAACTTCTCACCTGGGGCAGGAGATGGGGTGGCGACAAACCCGAACCCACCCACGCGGGGGGACTCCTGGGGAATGAGCTCCTTGCCGTCAGGGCCCACCTTGCCCTGTTTGTGCTGGAACAAGCAGAGAAGAGAGGGTCACAGGGCTCCCCTGCTGCGACAGGCAGATGGACAGGGACAGGCCAGGAGTGCCTGCCCGCCTCAGGGTGACACTGCGGGTCCGGGGTGGGTGGCCCACCCCGAAGGCCTTCGGGCCTGTCAGAGCAGGCACCCAGGCAATGGGTGCTCCCCCTCCCCCCAGGGCGGCCCTGGGTGCAGGTGCCCTCAGCCTCAGAGCACAATGCCGACAGGCCTGGGCTTTGTCCTTCCCTGCAGAATCTCTAAGTCTCCGCATCTCCTGCCTCCTGCCTTGTGACCCGCGGCCACCCTGTCCTGGGTGGAGATCATCCGCCACCTCACTCCCAGGCTCAGAACCTCTGCTCCCTGTCGCTTCACCCCCTGTCCGCCGAGCCCGCCCTCCGGGCCAGGCTCCCTCTGGCACTTGCTGGCTCCCCCACCTGCTCACCCCATTGTCGGCCCGCACCCCTGCCTGGTGTGTGGACGTGGGTGCAGCTGGTCCGGGCTGGCTCTAGTGGCCTCTTTTCTCTCAGGCCCCCGCCACCAAGACCTGGGCCCAGAAGATGTGTCTGACCAAGACAGCGTCCCACCAGAAGCCCATACGGGATAGCTGGGGGCTATCCTGTCACAGAAGCCCCCAGGCCCAGGCTGGCTCTGGTTTACGGGGCGCAGCCACGATGGGCGAGGCTGTACCTGATCTTGCCAGCTGGCCCCTGCAGCCCCCGCAGCCCCCGCCGGCTCACCTGGGCATTGAGGGCGGCCGCCTGCTGGAGCTGGGACCTGCTCAGGGCCTGGCTGAAGGGGTCCCGCAGGAAGCGCGTGTTCTTGTGCACCACCTGCCGGGGCTTCTTGAACAGCTGCTCATCATCAGGGACCCCTGGGCAACGAGGCAGGGATGGCAGAGATGGCAGAGGTAGCAGGCCCGTCTCGGCCCTGCCTACCTACGCCCAAGCCGTGAAAGCCGCCCTTCCTCTCACCAAGCCCCTCCCAGCTGAATGAGGCTCTGGCCTGGCGCATGGGCCTCACCGCCCATTGACTTCCGAGCCAGACGGCCCAGGAAGCTCCGCAACGCACACTTCAAACCCAGATGCCGAGCCAGGCCCGGGCCGCCCTCACCTTCCGGGTAGTACATGAGAGAGTTCTTGGCCTTGTACTTCCAGGTCTCCACGCCGGCCTGGCTGCTCTCGATGGCCTGGCGCTCTGCTGACGGGAGTTCCAGGTTATCTTTCTGTCTCTGCAATCGCATGGGGGGACATGAGGGTTGGCGGGCACCCCAGTACTGTGCCCACAGCCCTGGGACTCCCCCACACCCTGGTGACCCCAAACTCCAGGCCTACTTTCTCGAACTCCTCCTCGGCCTGGTAGAGCCAGGCGTGGCGGGCCCGGCTCTTCTCCTTGGCCACCTCCATGATCTCCCGGAAGGAGGCGTTGTCCTCACTTGTGTAGCGGCTCAGGAAGACATCCAGGCTGGGCAGTGGCTCCTTCTCCTCCTCCTCTCCAGCCTCTCCTGCTTCGTGGTGCAGGCGGAGGGGAACAGAAACACAACTCTGCAGTCAGGGCCCAACACAACCAGTCCCGGGATCACACCGCTGACAGAAGACCTCCCCATGGGGCGGAAGCAAGCCACCAACTGCCCCAGCGAGCCCCGGGTGAAGCGCTGCACATGAGGTGCCAGCACCGCTCATCTGATGAATGCAAGTGTGTGATCTGATTCAGCGGGTGGGAGAGGAGGGACAGACCTGGGCTTCAAAGCAACAGCTCATGATCACTAAAGTTTGGCTGTTGAACCGGGCATGGTGGTGCACTTGGGAGGCTGAGACAGGAGGATCACAGGTTCGAGGCCAGTCTCTGCAACTTGGCAAGACCCTCAGCAACTTAGCAAGACCCTGTTTCAAAATAAAAAGGGCTGGAGGTTGGAGGTAGGATGCCCCTGGGTTCAATCCTCAAAAAAAAAAAAAAAAAAAAAAAAAGAGCAGACCATGCTCCAAGAACAAGGACTGTGTTCGTGGCAGGTTGAACTGGGCTGGGAAGCAGAAAACCTCATGTCTGTAGGAACACGTTGGCCACTGGTGCCAGTACGGCGCACTGTAGATTACTAAAACCTGGTAGGGAAAAGCACCTGTTCAGCTATGCATGCACTAATATTTTACTACTGATAAAAAGATCAAGTGAAGTCAGGTGTGGTAGTACACACCCATAGTCCCAGTTCTTCGGAGGCTGAGACAGGAGGATCGCAGGTTGGAGGACAGCCTCAGCAACTTAGTGAGACCCTGTTTCAAAATTAAAAAATAAAATAGGGCTGGAGGTATAGCTCAGAAGTAGAATGCCCCGGGGTTCAATCCCCAGTACCACCAAAAAAAAATATATAGTATTTCCTAAAAAAGATTCCCTCCTAAAGTCAGGATGTATCCTGTGCACCTGTGTCTCACACCCAGCAAGTATGTTGAGAAGAACTCATTCATCTGCTGAAGGCTCACGGCGCATTGCATGCCGTTCCATATGCAGAGTGCCACTGACGGAGCAGACACAGTCCCTGCTCTCAGAGGAGAGATGCTGCTTAGGACGAGCAGCAGTGAAAAGAATATTATTAGCCAGGCGTGGTGGCTCACGCTTGTAATCCCAATACTTGGGAGGCTGAGACCGGAGGATCCCGGTTCACGGCCAGCCTCAGCTACTTTGTGATGCCCTCCGCAACTTCGTGAGACCCTGTTTCAAAATAAAGAATAAAAAAAATAGGGCTGGGGGTGTGTAGCTCGGAGGCAGAATGTCCCTGGGTTCAATCCCCAGTACCGCAAAAAAGAAAGATTTCATTTTTTTGGTATTAGGGATAGAACCCAGGGGCTTTCTGCCTCTCAGCTATACCCCTAGACCGATGCCCTTAATTTTTATGTTGAAATAGGGTCTTGCTAAGATGCTGAGGGCCTTGCTAAATTGCTAAAGCTGGTCTCAAACCTGTGATACTCCTGTCTCAGCCTCTCATGCTCTGAGATGTGTGCACCACCACACCCAGCAATAAAAAGAACATTAAAATGTTATATCCTGCAGTGAAAAAAAACAAAGCCAGGTTGGAAGGCACAAAGCACCTGGAGTGTTGGGATTTTATACCAGGTGATCAAGAGCCAGGCGTGGTGGTGCACGCCTGTCATCCCAGTACTTGGGAGGCTGAGACAGGAGGATCGCAGGTTTGAGGACAGCCTCAGCAAGTAGTGAGACTCTCATCAACCTAGTGAGACCCTGTTTCAAAATAATAAAATAGGGCTGGGGGTGTAGCTCAGAGGTAGAATGCCCCTGAGTTCAATCTCCAGCACCAAAACAAACAAACAAACAAAGTTTTCTCTGAACAGGTGAGATTTGAGCAGGGACCTGAAGAAAGAGGACAGGTGAGCAGTGCGGTGATCTGGGGGAGTGACCAGTGTGGAAGAAGGAAATGCAAAGGCCCTGACGCACCCTCAGGAGACAGTGATGATGCCCACTGGGCAAAGGCAGCACGTGGCGAGCAGGCCAGAGAGAGGGAGGGAGAGGTTCTCAATCTAGGGTGGGCTGCGGAGGTCTAAGCACTACTCCACACTTGGGAAGTGGACCCCCTCTCCTGCCTCCTAGACCTGTGCTCTTTGACCCCACATGTTACTGTTTAGGCTTGGAGACCCCTCAGGGACAAGATGTGACCTGCAGCCCATGGACCACCAGGACCTCCGAGAGTAAGATTACAGGCAGTCCCTACAAGTGACCAAGAGGGAGCGCTCACCATCCTCCAGGCCCTGGCCCCGAGGCCGGGGCTTGTTGCCGAGCATTCCGGAGCCTGGGTGCACTTCAGGGGTCTCAAATGTGGCTGGAGTCACGTCTGGGGGGAAAAAGGACAGGGATTAGAGCAAACCCACAGCAACAGCTCGGTGGACTTTATGCTCTCTGCTGCCCAAGGGGTCCTCTTACAGGGTGGCGGGGGCTCTCGGGACATTTTGCCCAGGGCGGAACCAAACTTGATAGCAATCTGGCGCATTCGTTCCAAATCTCCATTCTCTTCAGCCTCCAGGTACTCTTTCTGTGCCTGTAGCTTCTCCACATCAGGAAAGAAATCCCTCTGGATGACAGTCTGGAGGCCCTGTCAGGAGAGATCAGAGGTATTGGGCGTGGTGGCGCACACCTGTATTCTCAGTATTTGGGAGGCTGAGACAGGAGGATCGCACGTTCCAGGCTAGCCTCAGCAACTTAGCAACTCAAACCTGTGATCCTCCTGTCTTGGCCTCCTTAATACATCCCCAATTTTTTTTTTTTTTTTGCGGTACCGGGGATTGAACCCAGGGGCTTTCTACCTCCAAGCTACGCCCCCGGCCCTATTTTTTATCCTTTATTTTGAAACCGGGTCTCACAAAGTTGTGGAGGGCCTCACTAAGTAGCTGAGGCTGGCCGCGAACCCGGATCCTCCGGTCTCCGCCTCCCAAGTACTAGGATTACAAGCGTGCGCCACCATGCCTGGCTTAATACATCCCAAATTTAAGCAGTCTAAAACCAAACAGGCTTCCTCCAATCATTGTTTCAAGATAAAAATAAATAAGTAAATAAGCCAGGCGTTGTGGCGCATGCTTGTAATCCCAGTAATTGGGAGGCTGAGACCAGAGGATCTGGGTTCATGGCCAGCCTCAGCTACTTAGTGAGGCCCTCTGCAACTTAGTGAGACCCTATTTCAAAATAAAGAATAAAAGAAATAGGGCTGGGGGTGTAGCTCGGAGGTAGAATGCCCTGGGTTCAATCCCCAGTACTGCAATAAATAAATAAATAAGTAAACAAATAAAAAGGGTCAGAGGTGTAGCTCAGTGGTAGAGTGTCCCCAAATCTGCACCTCCAAACAGACCTAGCTCTGGAGTTGCAAATCTGTGCACCCAAGCTGGGTGTAGTGGTGCAAGCCTATTATCCCAGTACTTGGGAGACTGAGACAGGAGGATTGCAGGTTCGAGGACAGCTTCAGCAACTTAATGAGATTCCCAGCAACCTAGCGAGACTCTATTTCAAAACAAAAATTTTTAAGAAGGGTTAGGGGTGTAGCTTGGAGAAGGAATGTCCTAGGGTTCAATCCTCAGTACCATGAAAAACAACAACAACAAAAACAAATCAAAACAGCAACAAAAAACCCTGTGTATCCAGCTGTCCATAATGCCATCTATCAGGATTTCTTTTTCTTTCTTTTTTGTGGTATTGAGGATTGAACCCAAGGACATTCTACCTCTGAGCTACACCACCAGCCTGATTTTATTTTTTGAAACAGGGTCTAAGTTGCAGAGGACCTCGCTAAATTGCTGTGGCTGGCTGCGAACCTGTGATCCTCCTCTCTCAGCCTCCCAAGTACTGGGATTACAAGCGTGTGCCACCATGCCGGGCTCACCCCAGTCCCCCCTTTTTGTGTGTGGGTGTGGTACTGGGGATTGAACTCAGGGGCATTCTACATCTGAGCTACACCCTCAGCCCTATTTTTCATTTTGAAACAGGGTCTCACTAGGTTGATGAGAGTCTCACTACTTGCTGAAACTGTCCTTGAACCTGCAATTCTCCTGTCTCAGCCTCCCAAGTACTGGGATTAGAGGCGTGTGCCACCATGCCCGGCTACCCCAGCCCTTTTTTATATTTTGTTTTGAAACAGGGTCTTTCTAGGTTGCTGAGGGTCTTGCTAAGTTGCTTAGGCTGTCCTCAAACCTGTGAACCTATGATCCTCCTGTTTTGGACTCCCTTTGACATCCCAAATGTAACCAGTCTAAACCCAAACAGGCTTCCTCCAATCCCTGTGCTAGCTCCTCCTCCCGCCGTGATTTTTTTTTTTTTGTGGCATGGGAGATTGAACCCAGGGGCATTCTACCTCCGAGCTACACCCTCAGCTCCATTTGTAGTTTTTATTTGGAAACAGGGTCTCGCTAGGTTGCTGGGAGTCTCACTACTTGCTGAGGCTGTCCTCGAACCTGCGATCCTCCTGTCTCAGCCTCCCACGTCCTGGGATGACAGGTATGTGCCACCTCGTCCAGCCCTTGGTGCTGTTTACTCGGCTCTTGGGACTGTCCACACCCCAAGGGCAGGGAGTCAGCTATTCCTCTTCCATGAAGCAGACTAGAGTGCCGAGACCTGCCCGAAGGGACCCGAGAGGAAGCAGAAACGGGGGAGGGACCCGGGAGTGGCCGGCGTGCGCACTGCGGTAGTACCTCGATATACTCGTCCTCGTCCAGGACCCGCTGCTTGCTCCGCGCAGTCCCTTCCTCCCCCGCCGCGCGCTTCCTCGGTGGCCCGGACGCGGCGGGGAGCTGCAAGGCCCGGGCCGAGGCGCCCGGCGTCTCCATCGCTATCCCAGAACCACTCTGACGACGCAGGCGCGCCACAGGGTTCGGGAGGGCGGGGCCTGTAGCGTTTGCGCCGGCGCCTCAACAACCAGCCAATGGGAAAGCAGCGTTTTTCTAACGTCGCCGGCGCTCCTCATGACGTCACGACAGTAGCTAGCTCTTATGGGAGTTGTAGTCTCTCTTCCACCCCGCGTTGTTCCTGCTTTACTGGTCTGTGGACACCAGGGGGCGCTGTATTGAAGGGCCATTTGACGTGTTCACGCAAATGTGAGACATTTCAGCCTGGGGTTGGGAGAGGGGAAAGGTTTCCAAAGGTATTGGAATTCCAGTTTCTCACAAATAATCACTGAAGGTGCTTCAATATCATTAACTAAAACACACTCTTGAGAAATTTGGTTATACACGTTTCAAACTTTATGTAAAAAAAGAACCCTCAGACAATTCTTTCTTTCTTGATTGTTATCTAACACAGATAAATGAAAACAAAGAACAAGAGGGTAGTTCAATTAAGAAGTCTCTGACCTCTAAATGCCAGCCTGTCTTCCCAGAAGAGAGCCTATTCTCACTCAAGTGCAGTAGAAAATCGCCCGAACAGTTTTCAGGAATGTCTTCCCAAAGGAAGGTTGTGAATTATGTCAAACAAGGAAATTTTGCCCCAGCATGACTTAGCATGAGTTTGCTTTTACAATATGCAGTCATCCCTTCACCCACTGGTGTTGCACAATGATGTTCCTGCCCTTGTTGAGCTGAGTCTAATGGAGGAGACAGACTCCAGTTAGATGATTCCATGAGCAGGTGTACAAGTGCAGCCGTAACAACACAGGAAGAGCTTGTACCCCGGGGGACTCTTGACTTGGTGAGGGAGGTCAGGGGAAGTTTCCCCGGCAGAAAGTGATTGCAGATCCACAAGATAAATGAAGCCAGGACTTGGGAGGCTGAGACAGGAGGATCGCAGGTTCAAGGCCAGCCTCAGCAACTTAGCGAGACTCTGTTTCAAAATAAAAAACAAAGGTGGGCGTGGTGGCGCATGCTTGTAATCCCAGTACTTGGGAGGCTGAGGCAGGAGGATCGCAGGTTCAAAGCCACCCTCGGCAACTTAGTGAGGCCTTCAGCAACCTACTGAGATCCTATTTCCAAATAAGAAATAAAATTGGGCTGGGGGTGTAGCTTGGAGGTAGAATGCCTCTGGGTTTAATCCCCAGGACCAATAATAATAATAATAACAACAACAATAACAACAATAAAAAGGGCTGAGGGTATAGCTCAGAGGTAGAATGCCCTTGGGTTCGATCCTCAGTACAAAAAAAAAAAAAAAGGATGAATGGGTAGGCACAGTCAGATGGAACAGGAAGAGCTTGTGCAAAGGCCTGGTGGGCAGAGGGAGCAAGACAAGTTCCAAAGCCGACCTCTGGAGTCCCGCAGGGGGCAGCGAGGTGTGGGGTGACATGGGTGGGACACAGCCCAGCTGCACAGGGCCGGGTGAGTTCTGGTGAGAAGTTCTGCTTCATTCTGCATTGAAGGGGAGCCAGGGTAGGTGCAGAGGGACAAGACCGGAGACGGCTGCGAGGGTCACAGTGAGAGGTGACAGCCATTGACATCAGGTTGGTGCAGCTGGAGCCGGAGAGAAGGTAGATGCTGGGATTTATCGACATGTGTATTTAGAGGTAAAATTGATTTGCTGCTGGACTGAGCATGGTGGGTGAGGGGCTGGGAGTGGCTGGCTGGCACCAGATCTCAGGCTCATGGTTTGCACCAGGAAGAGCTCACTTGGACAGGGAGACCTTGAGGACCCTGGGGGCTTCCAGGTGGAGGAGTCAGGGGACAGTTTGACATAAATATCTAGCTGTTGGGAGAGGCCTGGGCTGGAGACGTAAATGTGACAGAGAGATGAGAATTGGAGCCTGAGGGTGGAAAAGAGAAACCAAGAAGCCGAGTGTGGTGGCGCACACCTTGGGAGGCTGAGACAAGGAGATCGAAGGTCTGAGGCCAGCCTCAGCAACTTAGTGAGACCTGAGTCAAAATAAAAAAATAAACTGGGCATGGTGGTGCATGCTTGTAATCCTAGTACTTGGTGGGCTGACACTGGAGGATCGTAGATTCAAAACCAGCCTCAGCAAATAGTGAGACTCATCAGCTTAGCGAGACCCTGTTTCAAAATAAAAATAAAATAGGGCTGGGGGTGTAGCTCAGAGGTAGAATACCCCAGGGCTCAATTCCCAATGCCACACACACACACACACACACACACACACACACAGAAACTAAGCTGAGGGTGGTGGCACACACTTGTAATCCCAGTACTTGGGAGGCTCAGCCAGGAGGATTGCAGGTTTGCAACCAGCCTCAGCTACTTAATGAGGCCTCCGCAACTTAGTGAGACCCTGTTTCTTTTTTTTTTTCTTTTGCGGTACCGGGGATTGAACCCAGGGGCGTTCTACCTCCGCGCTACACCCCCGGCCCTATTTTTTATACTTTATTTTGAAACCGGGTCTCACGAAGTTGCGGAGGGCCTCACTAGGTAGAGAGAGAGAGAGATTGGGAGAGAGAGAGAGAGAGAGCTGAGGCTGGCCGCGAACCCGGATCCTCCGGTCTCTGCCTCCCAAAGTACTGGGATTACAAGCTTGCGCACCACGCCGGGTGTGAGACCCTGTTTCAAAATACAGAATAAAAAATTGGGCTGGGGGTGTAGCTCGGAGGTAGAATGCCTCTAGGTTCAATCCCCAGTACCACAAAAAAGAAAGAAAGAAAAAAAAAAAAAGAAACAGGGCCTCACTAAGTAGCTGAGGCTGGCCTCAAACCTGTGATCCTCCTGTCTCAGCTTCCCAAGTACTGGGATGACAGGTGTGGGCCACCACACTCGGCTTCTTGGTTTCTCTTTTCCACCCTCAAGTTCCAATTCTCATCTCTCTGTCACATTTACTTCTCCAGCCCAGGCCTCTCCCAACAGCTAGATATTTATGTCAAACTGTCCCCTGACTCCTCCACCTGGAAGCCCCCAGGGTCCTCAAGGTCTCCCTGTCCAAGTGAGCTCTTCCTGGTGCAAACCATGAGCCCGAGAGCTGCTGACCAGAAGCCGCCGCACCTGGCTTCTTTTTTTTTTTTATTTTGAAACAGGGTCTCACTAAGTTGCAGAGAGCCTCACTAAGTTGCTGAGGCTGGCCGCGAACCTGCGATCCTCCTGTCTCAGCCTCCCAAGTGCTGGGATTACAGGTGTCGGCTCACTCCTGACTTCTGAGTGGTGTTATCTAAAACCAGACGCCTTAGCGTGCCCCCGGAGCTCCAGTCCCGGCCTCTGCAGGCTGGCTGTGTGTGTGTGTGTGTGTGGTGCTGGGGATGGAACCCAGGGGCATTCTACCTCTGAGCTACACCCCAGCACTTTTTAAATTTGAGACAAGGTCTGGTTAAATTGCTGAGGCTGGTCTTGAACCTGCAATCCTCCTGTCTCAGCCTCCCAAGTACTGAGATTATAGCCATGAGCCACTGCACCAAATTTAGCATGACCCTGTTTCTTTCTTTTTTCTTTTTTTCTTTTGTGGTACTGGGGATTGAACCCAGGGTCATTCTACCTCTGAGCTACACCTCCAACCCTATTTTATTTCTTATTTTTTGTAATAGGGCCTCACTAAGCTGCTGAGGCTGGCTGTGAACCTGCGATCCTCCTGTCTTAGCCTCCCAAGTACTGGGATGACAGGTGTGCGCTACCATGCTTGACTTGACCCTGTTTCAAAATAAAAAATAAAAAGGTCTGAGGGGTGTAGTGTGGAGGTAGAATGCCCCTGGGTTCAATCCCCAGTATCATCAAAAACAAAAAAGAAAGAAAAAGAAAAAAAAAGAGCCGGGTGGTAGCACACGCTTGTTATCCCAGTACTTCAGAGGCTGAAACAGGAGGATCGCAGGTTCCCGGCCAGCCTCAGCTACTTACTGAGGCCCTCGGCAACTTAGTGAGACCCTGTTTCAAAATATAGAGTTAAAAATAGGCTGGGGGTGTAGCTCAAAGGTAGAATGCCCCTGGGGGCCGGGCGTGGTGGCGCAGGCTTGTAATCCCAGTACTTTGGGAGGCTGAGACCGGAGAATCCGGGTTCGCGGCCAGCCTCAGCTCTCTCTCTCTCTCTCTCTCTCTCTCTCTCTCTTTCTCTCTCTCTCTCTCTCCGTCTCTCTCTCTCTCTACTTAGTGAGGCCCTCCGCAACTTCGTGAGACCCGGTTTCAAAATAAAATATAAAAAATAGGGCCGGGGGTGTAGCGCAGAGGGAGAACGCCCCTG
>PVJS01045399.1:0-15000 GCA_004027185.1 Glis glis
TCTACTTAGTGAGGCCCTCCGCAACTTCGTGAGACCCGGTTTCAAAATAAAGTATAAAGAATAGGGCCGGGGGCGTAGTGCGGAGGTAGAACACCCCTGTGTTCAAACCCCGATAGCGCAAAAAAAAAAAAAAAAAAAAAGCTGTGATTCAAGAAAACCTCAGGCCAGGTGTAGTGGTGCACGCTTATATTCCCAGTACTTGGGAGGCTGAAACAAGAGAATCACAGGTTCACGACCAGCCTCAGCGACTTAGGCCCTCTGCACCTTGCACCTTAGTGAGACCCTGTTTCAAAATAAAAAATAAAAAATAGGGGTGGAGCTGTAGCTTGGAGGTAGAATGCCCCTGGGTCCAATCCCCAATAACGCAAAAAAAAAAAAAAAAGGAAGCCTCAGCAGTCCAATGCAACACAGGCTGTCTTCTCTTGGCATCAATAGCACTATTAATTAACACAGTGCCCCCCCCACCATGCTGGATCACATCAGAGCAGGTCTTGAAGCCCACAGAGGCCATCAGCTGGCACACAGGTGGTTCTGCTCTGAAGAACGTCATCAACACAAAGGCCACAAGCACCTGCCCCTGCATCACAGGTCAGGATATGCAGGGAGGTGCCCTCTGTCCCCTACTATCCCAGGGCTCACAGCCTGGCCTGCCTTCTGCCCACAGTAGCCCACAACCCGAGTCCTGGTGTCCGGGGCGGCCCACTGGCAGTGAGCACGGTATGCAGGGCAGCCCAGGCTCTGTGCACTCACCTTCCACCACCTGGTCGTAGACTCGCTCTTCACAGGTGAGGATGAGGTCAAACAGATCCTTGCAGTTCTGGAACCTTTCTGGTCGGGGCTTGATTCTCTTATTTCTGTCCAGCATATGCAAAATGCCATTCTGTGTATAGCTAAATGCTCATGTTAAGGATTTTAATTTTACTTATTTCCTTCTTTTGCAGTACTGGAATTGAATTCCAGGAGTGCTTACCGCTTAGCTACATACACTCCAGCCTTTTATTTCAAAACATAGTCTCGCTAAGATGCCCAGGCTGGCCTTGAACCTGCGATCCGGCTGCCTCAGCCACCTGAGTAGCTGGGACTACCGCGCCTGGCTGGGCTAAAGATCTGGACACAGCCAACCCCTTCCCACCTGCTGCCCTAGGGTGGCCTCAACAGCTAGGGCTGAAAGGGAGTGGGCTGTGCCACAGCCCTTGGCACTAGTGGGGGCAGGGTCACCACTGTCCTGACAGAAGGGGAGGTGCTGGCTCCCTGCAGAGCGCTGAGGCCCATGAGAAGACCCAAGCCCAACAGACCAGCCCTGCTCATTCCGACTAGACCTTACAGAAATAGTAGAGACCTAGTGCCCTGCCCCAGCCACGGCAGCAGTCACCATTGCACTTAGGTTTTTTTTTTTTTTTTTTTTGGTGGTTTGTGGAATTTAACCCAGGGCATTCTATCTCCAAGATATACCCCCAAGCCCTTTTTTTTTTTCATTTTTCATTTTTTTTTTTTGGCGGTAGTAGAGATTGAACCCAGGGGGCATCCTACCTTTGAGCTACACCCCCAGCCCTATTTTTTATTGTTTATTTTGAAACAGGGTCTTACTAGGTTATGGAGGGCCTTACTACGTAGCTGAAGCCGGCCGTGAACCCGGATTCTCTGGTCTCAGCCTCCCAAGTACTGGGATTATAAGCATGTGCCACCACACCCAACTTATTTTTGGTACTGGGGATTGAATTCAGGGGGGCATTCTACCTCTGAGCTATACCTCCAACCCTATTTTATTTTTGTTTTGAAACAGGGTCTCACTTGGTTGATGAAAGTCTCACTACTTGTTGAAGCTGTCCTCCAACCTGCGATCCTCCTGTCTCAGCCTCCCAAGTACTGGAATTACAAGCATGCACCACCACACCCGGCTTATTGAGCACTTTTCCAAGTTGTCCTGCAGCAATAGTTCCTCAGTCTTTGCAAATTCTTTCTATTCTCTGTGCCCATCCAAGTGCAGAGGGCAGCTCCTGCACCCCTAAACCCAGAATCCTTTAGCAAAGACAGAGCACTTGGAAACAAATTCCAAGTCCAGGAAGAGCTAGAAAACCCTCAACAATGTAAGAATCAACAAGGCAAAGCTTGGCGTGGTGGCGCACGCTTGTAATCCCAGTACTTGGGAGGCTGAGACTGAAGGATCTGGGTTTGTGGCCAGCCTCAGCTACTTAGTAAGGCCCTCTGCAACTTAGTGAGACCCTGTTTCAAAATAAAGAATAAAAAATAGGGCCGGGCGTGGTGGTGCACGCTTGTAATCCCAGTACTTGGGAGGCGGAGACCAGAGGATCTGGGTTCGTGGCCAGCCTCAGCTACTTAGTGAGGCCCTCCGCAACTTCCTGAGACCCGGTTTCAAAATAAAGTATAAAAAATAGGGCCGGGGGTGTAGCTTGGAGGTAGAATGCCCCTGGGTTCAATTCCTGGTATCGAAAAAAAAAAAAAAGGCTGGGGGTGGAGCTTGGAGGTAGAATGCCCCTGGGTTCGATTCCCAGTGCCAAAAAAAAAAAAAAAAAAAACAAGGCGAGATGGTCCAGAGGGATTAGCTGTTTAAATGAAAACAGGGACAGCAAAGGATCTGACAAGGCCTGAAGGTGTCCAGCTGAGCTCCAAGGGGAAGGTCCAGGCAGTGCTGACATGCCCAGGCCCACAGTCCTGTGAGGGTTTATGAGAGCCACCACCTTTGGGGTCTTCAAGGCAGGGCAACCCACCCCCAATGGCTGCCTGACCTCTGGGGTCTACAGGGAAAGGGCTCACCTCCCTAGAGAGAGGCAGAGACTGAGTCCCCAGTAAGTCTGTGGCCTAAGGGATCATCTGAGCTGTCTAGGACAGTTGAAGACAAGCATCTTTTCAATTCTATTTTAGGGAAACAGACTAGATATTCAGGAATTCTGGGGTTTTTTTGGTGCTAGGGATAAAACCCAGTGCCTTGCACATGCTGGGCACATGCTCTATCATTGAGCCACACTCCAGCCCCAGGTTTAGGGACTCTATGTCAACCTATCTAAATAAGAACATGCTACTTAAAATAGAGTTCCTATTTTCTGGGAGTAAAAACAGCCTTCAGAGTCTACTTAAGCCAGGCGTGGTGGCACAGACCTGTATTCCCAGTACTTGGGAGGCTGAGACAGGAAGGTCACAGGTTCGAGGACAGCCTCAGCAAGTACTGAGACTCTTATTAACCTAGCGAGACCCCATTTCAGAATAAAAATAAGCTGGGTGAGGTGGCGCACACTTGTAATCCCAGTACTTGGGAGGCTGAAACAAGAGGATTGCAGGTTCATGGCCCAACTCAGCAACTTAGCAAGGCCTTCCGCAAGTTACTGAGAATGTTTCAAAATTTAAAAAAATAAATAGGGCTGGGGTGTAGCTCAGAGGTAGAATGCTCCTGGGGGTTCAATTCCCTGTAAAGCATTCACGCATGCACACACACAAGGCCCAACCCTGTTTTGGTGTGACTTCCAGGGGGTGGGCAGAAGGGACAGGCCCACAGGAGGCAGGATCGAGGCAGAGCCCAGGCATTTGGAAGCAGCTTTAGGGCAGGCACTGAGCCTTAGCTTGGGCTCTGCCAGTTCCCCCGCACATCCTCAGGCAGGTGAGAGCTCCAGGGGTGGCCCTCATGGAGAGGAGGCATGGAGCTGCACTCCTCCACCAGCTCTGACACAGGGGTCTACTGGGCCCTTACAAAGCTAATTCTCAACTACGTATACAGATGAGGCAACCAATGACATTAAGGACAAAATGTCCAGTTTAGATATCAAACAGGAAGCCTCATCATTTTTTTTTTGTTGTTGTTGTTGCAGTACTGGGGATTGAACCCAGGGGCTTTCTACCTCTGAGCTACACTCCCAGCCCTATTTTTTATTCTTTATTTTGAAACAAGGTCTCACTAAGTTGTGGAGGACCTCACTAAGTAGCTGAGGCTGGCTGCGAACCTGCAATCCTCCTGTCTCAGCCTCCCAAATACTGGCATTACAAGCGTGTGCCACCACGCCTGGCTCAAGCCTCATCATTTTAATGGGGAAGTAGAAGCAGAGGCCTTTCCAGACTGAGCAAATACCAGATGCAAGGCAGAGGTTGGCCAGTTTCTAGAAGTCCACAGGAGGCCCATTCAGGAGTCCTTGGGAACAAGATCATAATCTGGCCTAGGTTGGAGTGCAGACAAGGGAAGGACAGTAGGGCACAGGGAAGAGTCCTGCACAACCAAGACAGCCTATTCTAGAAGGCCGAAGTGGAGCACAAAGGACAGATGCCCACCATGAGGGCATCTGTGCCACAGGGAGCACACCTTCAGCTCAAAAGTCAGGAAAGGTGAGGAGTGCTGCATGGTGTACAGTGCTCTCTGGGAGCATGTCCCGACTGAAAGCAGGTACCTGGTGGCAGCTGTGGCACACTGAAGCTGGCGAGCCTCTCAAAGGTTCACACCCAGGAAGGAAAAGCTGGAGTAGGCCTGGTGGGCAGGGGGACCCACGAGCCCCTCCCCACCTGCAGGGTCCAGGGCCCGAGTGCTCCTGGGACTGTGCTCCCAGGAGGTCAGTGGCTAGCAAGGGCTGGTTGTGCCTCCACCACATACTCCTACCACAGCCTGGACACAGTTCCTACACCTGAATAGCCACATTCAGCGAAGGGCCAGCTGACACATGGAGGCCAGGAAACATTGAGCACATCAGTGCTTTACCTATTAGCACACTATTTTTTTTCTTTTGCTACGCTGGGGATTGGACCCAGGGTCTTGTGCACACTAGGCAGGTGCTCTACCACTGAGCTATGCCCCAGCTTAGCTTAACATGCTTCTGAGAAGTAAATTCACACCACCAGGCTGAGAAAACTGGCCCAGAGGGCAGACTCAGGGAAGCCCGAGTCCAAGCTGCAGATGTATGTGTGGTGGCCACAGTGTGCAGGGCCCCCTCTCCCAAGACCCCCCGTTACTGTATTACCTGGCACCTCTGCATAGTGGCTGGTCAACTGCAAGGACCCAGGCCTCAGTGAGAAACAAAAGAGGCCCCTGCAAGGGTGGGACCTCCCACACAGCCTTGGATGCTTCTGGAAAGCCGGGAGAACAGCATGAAATCAGTCGGGCCCTTTGGCTCTAGCAGCTCGCTCCAGATCCTGGAGGAGTCTGAAGGTTGGGAGAGGTATGGTCCAGCCCTCATCTATTTGCAGATGAGCAAATAGGGACTAACCTGCCCCTGGTGGCAACCCTCAGAGAGCAGCCTCCCCAAGTCTGAGAGTTGAGAGCCTTGCTCTTAGGAGGTTCATACTAAGGGTCCCAGAAAGACCTGGAATGTTGTCTCAATATGTTCAAGATCACTTAAAAATTCACCATCAGAGAAACATGTCATGCCTTTCTGTCCACGAATACCAGCAGTACAGTGCGAGGGAGGGCCAGGGAACACAACACTGGAGCTGGCATGGAGGAGCCTCAGGGACTCCCATCAGCCCACTGGCTGCAGCATTCGCCACCCGCTGCCATCTCCGGGCCACTCTATGCTGAGGGTGCTGGGGAGAGCGGGCACCTCACAGCCACCCTCAGGATCTTTCAGCAGCTGCCACTCTGAGAGTACATGTATAGTTCAGCTCTAATTCATGGCAACTTTACAACTGACGTCCAGTTTGTTCCTAACCACGACTTCATCAACTCTGAAGCAATTTCCCAGAGAGAAGCGGAATCCTACAGTCTACCTGGTGGACACCAACTGGGGACACTTCACACACTTGGAAGCAGCTGGAACCCATCCTTTCCATGGGGAAGCAGGCTACTTCAGCCAGCTACAAGGAGCTGTCCTTCTGACTGCTCAGAACAGAGGGGCCTCACCAGAATGCCTGCTGGCAGCCCAGCGCAGTGGTACATATCTGTAATCCCAGTACTTGGGAGGCTGAGGCAAGAGAATCACAGGTTCGAAGCCAACCTCAGAAATTCAGCAAGACCCTTAGAAACTTAGCAAGACGCAGTTATTTTTCCTTTTGGTACTGGGGATTGAACCCAAGGGCATTCTACCTCTGAGCTACACTCTCAACCCTTTTTATTTTGAAACAAGTTCTCACTAAGTAGCTGAGGCTGGTTTTGAACCCTGTCTCAGCAATCCTGTCTCAGCCTCCTCCAATATTGGGATTATGAGTGTGCGCCACCATGCCCAACTTGTTCAGTTCTTTTTTTGGTGGTGGTGGTACTGGGGAGGGAACCCAGGGGCATTCTACCTCCGTACTATACCCCCAGACCTATTTTATTCTTTTGTTTGGAAATAGAGTCTAAGTTGCAGATGGCCTTACTAAGTAGCTGACATTGACCATAAACCTGCGATTCTCCTGTCTCAGCCTCCCAAGTACTGGGATTACAAGCGTGCGTTACCATGCTCAGCTTTTGTTCAGTTCTTTGAATCCTATAATTTTAGTTCTAATTTCAAGTTTGATCAAACTAAAAATATGGCACAAAGCAGAATTCCAAAGTGGGAACCTAAGTCTCCCCTGGGGAAAAAGATCCTTGAAGGCAGGACTCAGAAATGGCTATCCATAGCCAGGCATGGTGGTGTACACTTGTAATCCCAGTACTTGGGAGGCTGAGACAGGAGGATCGCAGATTTATGGCCAGCCTCAGCAACTTGTGAGGCCCTCTGCAACTTAATGAGACCCTGTTTCAAAATAAAGAATAAAATAGGGCTGGGGGTGTAGCTCAGAGGTATAATGCCCCTGGGTTCAATCCCCAGAACCCCCCCCCACACACACAAAAAGAAATGGCTATGTACCATCTTTGACCATGTTTTAACAAAACTTCTAGGGCTTAGTGTCAACACCATCAAGCCTTAATACGCCTCATTAAACACCCAACCCACAAACTGCAGGTACCAACCTCTAGTCCACTGAGAGGGAGGCATGCTCCCACGGCTGGCCCGTGTGGGCTGCGTGACAGCCCCCTCCTGTCTCCTGGCGTGAGCAGAGCTAGTCAAGTCATTCCCTTGAGACCGTGAGGGACAACTGCAGGTTAGTATGTGGCCACAGGCCAAAGACTGAAGCACACACTGGAACTAGATTCACGCACGCTCTCTGCAGGGCTGACAACAGGGACTGCTGGCCCGTGCAGCAAAGCACTGTACATACAACGCCACCCAGAGGACAGCAGCTGCAGAGACTGCTGGCTGAACGAGGAGGCTGTGGGAAGCAGCAATAGCATCACTATTGGGAATAAGGAGTGCTTGAGTGGAAGAGAAAAACAAAAATCAGAAAAATAACCCTCATGGGCAGCACATCCATGCCACACACATGACCCCCAGCTCTATAAAGCCTCCCTCAGGACACAAGCCTGGGGAAAGGTCCCACCAGCAGCATCAGGAAACAGAGGATGCACCAAAGCAGAGGTGCTAAGAACGATTTATACAAAGAGCACAAGTAACAACAAAGCTGGATTTTATTTTTTATTTTGAAATAGGGTTTTACTGAGTTGTCCAGGTTGGCTTCAACCTTGTGAGCCTCCCACATCACTCATCCAAGTAGCTGGGGTTACAGGTGTGTGCCACCACACCTGGCTCACAAAATTATTTTTGCTAGGTTAATCAGTGAATAATGAACAGAAAAATAGAAAATCCTGAGACAGGATTACAGGTTCGAAGCCAGGTGCAAAAAGTTAGCAAGGCTCTCAGCAACTTAACATGACTGCTTCTAAATAAATAAAATAGGGCTGGAAATGTAGCTAGGAGGTAGAATGCCCCTGGGTTTGATCTCCAGCACCACAAAAAAAAAAAAAGTACAACTTGAATCACATTCCACATATGTTGTACCAGCTGCATCAAATGCTCTCCACAGAAGCTGGGCGTGGTGACGCACACCTGTAATCCTAGTACTTGGGAGGCAGAAACAGGAGGATGGCAGGTTCGCGGTCAGCCTCCACAATTTAGTGAGACCTTGTTTCAAAATAAAAGAATAAAATAGGGTTGGGGGGTATAGCTCAGAGGTAGAATGCCCCTGGGTTCCATCCCCAGTACCACACAGGAAAAAAAAAAAAAAAAAAACAATGCTCTCCACACACTCAGCTTCCTGAAGCACATCTCCTGAGCGGGACACCCCAGCATTGCCTGGAAGCTCCAGATGCACCAGGCGGAGGGAAGACCCTGTGGAGCTGTGGTGACTGCCAGAAGGGCAGCTGTTCCCAAATTCCTCTCCTTTCCTCTAACAGCACAGCCAGCATTTGAAAGCAGAATCCTGCTGAACAGATTCCAAGGATCTAATCCTGTCATCTGCACAAATTTCTGTCATTCCTGTGTACACACTCCTGCACAACGAAGAACACCCATTGCACAGACCTCCATCCCAAGGGAAGGCACACCCACACTGTGCACTCAGGAGGGGGCCAGAACCTGCTAACAGTGGTCACTGGCACAGGTGGCCAGCAGCAAGCCATCCACTTTCCCGAACAGCCAGAAACAGGTAGGCCAACAGTCAAGACTTCCCACTATCAGCACAGCATGACAGTCCCTACATTCGCCAAGGGCATTCTACGTCTGAGCTACACCCCCAGCCCTTTTTACTTCAAAAAGCCAGCAACTTAGCAAAACCCTCAGCAACTTGGGAAGATGCTGTTTTAAAATTTAAAGAAAGGCTGAGGGAGCTGGGCGTGGTGTAGCATGCCTATAATCCCAGTACTTGGGAGGCTGAGACAGGAGGATCGCAGGTTCGCTGGCCAGCCTCATCTACTTAGGCCCTCAGCAACTTAGTGAAACCCTATTTCAAAATAAAGAATAAAATAGTGGTAGGGGTGTGGCTCAGAGGTAGAATGCCCCTGGGTTCAATCCCCAGTACTGCCAAAAAAAAAAAAAAAAAAAAAGGCTGGGGGTGTAGCTTGGAGGTAAAATCCCTCTAGGTTCAACCCACAATACAATAAATAATTAAAAATTAAAATATCTCTAGGTTGTTTTATTCCGAATAGTCAGTTCTCTTCCCTACTCCTTTGGAATTAGCATCATAAAAATATGCCTAAAAATGAAAAAAAAAAAAAAAAAAAGGGAAGCTGAGCCCAGTGAAACTTATCTCACCTTTTTTTCTTTCTTTGGGTACTGGGGATTGAACCCAGGGGCATTGCACCTCTGAACTACACCCCCAGCCCTATTTTTAATTTTGAAACAAGGTCTTGCTAAGTTGTTGAGGGTCTCCTAAGTTGCTGAGGCTGCTCTTAAATTTATGGTCCTCCTATCTCAGCTTCCCAAGTACTGGGATTAGAGGCATGCACAACCACACCTGACTTTTTTGGTTTGTGTGGTACTGAGCAATGAACCCTGGGTATTCTATGAGCTACATCCCCAGCCCCCCCCCCATTTTTTTGGTGCTAGGGATTGAACTCAGAGGCATTCTACCTCTGAGCTATACCCCCAACCCTATTTTACTTTTTTTTTTTTTTGGTGGTACTGGGGATTGAACGCACTACGCCCCCGGCCCTATTTTTTATACTTTATTTTGAAACCGTGTCTCACGAAGTTGCGGAGGGCCTCACTAAGTACAGAGAGAGAGAGAGAGAGAGAGAGAGAGAGAGAGACAGGGAGGGAGGGAGGGAGAGAGAGAGAGAGAGAGCGAGCAAGCGAGCACGCGAGCTGAGGCTGGCCGCGAACCCGGATCCTCCGGTCTCTGCCTCCCAAAGTACTGGGATTACAAGCGTGCGCCACCACACCCGGCTCCCTATTTTACTTTTTATTTTGAAACAGGGTCTCACTAAGTTGCAGAGAACCTCATTAAGCTGCTAAGGCTGGCCATGAACCTGTGATCCTCCTGTTTCAATCTTCCAAGCACTGGGATTACAAGTGTACGCCACCATGCCCGGCTGCCCCAGCCCTATTTTTAATTCTTAAACAGGATCTAAGTTGCAAAGGGTCTTGCGAAGTTGATGAGGCTAGCCACAAACCCGCGATCCTTCCCATCTCAGCCTCCCAAGTACTAGGGTTACAGGCATGTGCCACCATGCCCAGCTCTGGCTTAGCTTTTTATTTTTGTTTTTTTGTGGTACTGGGGGTGGCACCCATGGACATTCTACCTCTAAGCTACATGCCCAGCTCTATTTTATTTTTACTTTGAAAGAGAGTCTCACTACTTGCTGAGGCTGTCCTCAAACCTGTGATTCTCCTGTCTCAGCCTCCCAAGTACTGGGAGTACAGGCATGCACCACTGCACCTGGCTTAGCTTACTTTTTAAACTTCAGAACAGGTCTTAAATTATGAATTAGCCTCAACACCAAATCATTGTAAGTGGTTCAAACCCAGATAAATCCCCAGGTCATAGGAGGCAGAAAGCAGTGCCTTAGCACCAACAGAAGCACCATGTCTGCTGCCACACAAAAAAGAAAAAAGGAAAAAAAAAACACAGATGTCTTACCAAGAAATTTAGTTTTCAGAGGCAACCTTAAAAAAAGCAACTGCAGGACAAAATGACTGGACACAGATGGGCTGATTAGTGAACTGGAAACTCTCTTGGCAACGCTGTGCAGAGCTGAGCTGCCTAGAGAACCCGTGTGGAGTGTGAAGAGCTTATTCACAAGAACCGGAGGCCACCAGTCCTCACAGGGGCTCCTCCCAAGGACCAGTTTGGGTCCTGTTGAATGGGAAGGTTGCACCACATCTGGGGGTCTGAGCTGGACAAAAAGGCCTAAGTGAGGCAGCCAGGGCCTTTAGAAAAAACAGGACTCAGAGTAGAGATGCTGAATTGACACTTGCCTCAAAGATGAAAGCATGAGCTCAGGCATGTTGAAGAGCAAAAGCGAGGGATCCTTTGCTGTCCCCTGTAAGCCTGTGATGAGCGGAGTTAGGGGAGGGCACAGCTGCCTTCACCTGCACCACTCAGGAGATGCTTAGGGTTCGCGGGCAATGTTATGTGCACTCCTCAATTCCACAGCAACTGTGCCAGGTCAGGCTTCATTTGCAGTAGTACTTGCAGGACATACTTGTACTTGCAGGACAGGCTGCCGACTTCTCCAGGCACAATCAGGCCCTTCCTGAGGATGCTGAGAACAGTGCTTCTCAGGATGTGACCTGAAGAAAGCCCAGGAAGTTCCATTTCAGAGGATAGCCTCATGAAGATGATGGGAGTATCCTGTGGTAGGTGAGAGCAGGGCATCCCCAGTGGAAACAAGGGCACAGCAGAGGAGAAAGCCCAGTGGGGCTCAAGGCCATGCTGCAGCCACTGTGGTGAGGCCTGAGACCCTTGACAAGTCACAAGTGGAAGAGGAGTGCCCCAGTCACTGCCAAGTCAATGGAGCTGACACAAGGAACTGCACTCTAGCCCAGGTGTAAGGGCCATGCTGAGGGCAGCAGAGCTGTATCCAGGGTCACTGGGACATCAGAGCAACCAGCCACTGGTCCTGGGTCCTCCCTCTCAATCCCATGCTCACATTACCACCCCAAACCCTCAGCTCTGAACAGCTTCTGCTTCACTTCCTCTGTCACATTTCCCAAAGGCATTCCTTCTCCAGAAGGTGGGACTGTCGTCAGGGCCCTAGCAGGAAGCCCAAACATAGCCTGACCATCAGGGAAGGAGACCCAGGTGTAAAGCACTGCAGAATAAGCCAAGGCCAACCTCCCCCACTCCCTCGGACAAGCTCCACCAGGGAAGGCCAGCTATCATTGTGTTGGCCACACCTTCCCATGCCATGACTGAGCCAACAATGAGGACACGCAGGCATCTTGCAGAGACCGACCACCTTCTACCAATCACGGACACAGGAGATACCACATATCAAAGCACTGTCCCTGGGACCACACTGTTAGTGCTCTGAGCTCAGGTCTCAAGGACATGCTGGAACTCAGCCAGCCTGTTTCCAGTGTGAGCAGCAAAGCAACACAAGGTGTGACCATGACAGCTGTCGTGGTGTAAATGATGTCAGCAGGCAGGAGTGCTGGCAGGCCAGGCCACTGTGCACAGGTTGCAGCACAGTACAGCCGTCTGCCCATGGCCCTGGCAGTTGGACCCCTGCAACCTGAGTAGCAGTCCGGGCCAGGCAGGGAGAGGCGGTGGCTGTGGAAAGGCATCCTGGGATGGCTCTCAGGGCCCCTGGTGTTCTGGACAACTGAGGCCAAGTGTCTGTGATGGTGGGTGGCAGAATACACACTCTGCCTCACTAGAATGGAGGAGGCCGGGCGCACAGAGAAGGAAAACAGGAAGGCCAAGGGCATCTTAGCATCATTATACAAAGAGTTGTAAGCTCTGAAACCTTTGAGAGGTCTGGGTGGGAGACCTGAGAACTGCCACACCAAAAGCTTGTAAGCCATGGCTTCCAAGTAGATGGATTAAGAAATAAATTCAGAGGTGGGCATGGTGGCACATGCCTGTAATCCCAGTACTTGGGAGGCTGAGACAGGAGGATTGCAGGTTCAAGGACAGCCTCAGCAAGACTTTCAGCAATCTAGCAAGATTCTGTTTCAAAAACAAAAAATACAAAGGGCGGGGAGTATAGCATGGAGTCAGAATGCCCCTGGGTTCAATCCCCAGTACAACCAAAAAAATAAAATTCAATGTTTTGTTTCTGTTTTCTGGTTCTGGGGATTGAATCCAGGGGCATTCTACCTCCAAGTACACACCCAGTCCTTTTTTATTTTTAATTTTTTTAATTTTTTTTTGCGGTACCGGGGATTGAATTTAGAGGCATTCTACCTCCAAGCTACACCCCCAGCACTATTTTTTATTCTTTATTTTGAAACAGAGTCTAAGTTGTGGAGGGTCTCACTAAGTAGCAGAGGCTGGCCGCGAACCTGCGATCCTCCTGTCTCAGCCTCCCAAGTACTGGGATTACAAGCGTGCGCCACCACACCCGGCTTTTATTTTTTCTTTAGAAACAGGGTTTCACCAAGTTTCTGAGGGCCTTACCAAGTTGCTGAGGATGGCTTCAAACCTGTGATCCTCCTGTATCAGCCTCCCAAGTACTGGGATTACAGGTGTGCACCACACACCTGGCAAGAAATATATGCTTTTTTTTTTCTGCAGTATCGGGGCTTGAACTCAGGGGCATTCTACCTCTGAGCTACACCCCCAGCCCTATTTTACTTTGTATTTTGAAACAGGGTCTTACTGAGTTGCAGAGGGCCTCACGAGGTTCCTGAGGCTGGATGTGAATCTGTAATCCTCCTGTCTCAGCCTCCCAAGTACTGGGATTACAAGCATGTACCATCAAGCCCCGCTTAAATACGTGTATTTTGATAAGCAGCTTTTCTGTAAAGCAGGCTGGCATACAGAATCAGGAAAGTCTCGGGTCAGCATGAGGACCCATTGGGCACTCATCTGTGGCACCACCATGGCTCAGCAGCCAGGAGCTCTGCCACATCTATGATGGCCTCACACCTCTCTCCTCTGCAGGCAAAGTGAAACCAGCAGCATGACCCTGCACTTGACAGACAGCATCTCAGCAGCACACACCTGAGGAGCAGTCAGGAGCTGCAGGGCCCTGGACCTGGGCTCAGCACTCAAAGCAGTGGTTCTATTAGGTCGAGACCCTTGAGGGATCCTGGCAACTACCTCAGCCAGGCAGCTCTGTTCAAGCTCACTCAACAGATGAGATGAGCAGGCAAACATCTCCTGGACACAACAGCTACCATTCTGGCCTTATCTGAAGGCCATAATTTATACTTCAGGGACGAATCCTTTTCTAAAACCATAAAAAAAAAGCAGAAGTGCAAGCAAAGATGAAAATTCCTCTGGGAATTGGTCTGTAACTCAGGAACACACTCATGTGTTAAGAACCATTTCCAAAAACTTCTTAAAAACACAGCTACCAACTAGAGGAAAACCAAACAAGGCCGAGCAAGAGCCTAAGGATCATACGCTCAGTGTGCCAGGCTGGCCACCAGCAAAGGGGATGTATGTGCCCAGGACCAGCCTGGTAGCAGAGCACAGTAGCTACACCCCGCAGGGAGCACTCCCAGGAGGCAGGAATCTGGAGACTGCCAACTATTACCATCCCCCCTCAGCAAAAACAAGAGAAAAATGAGTTAAACTTGAAATAAAGTTTGGTGAGACCCCCAAAGGACAAGTTTCCATAAAAGACCTACTGGTCCTAGTTAACAAAACAGGTGATATTGTGGAGAGCGACACGAGCAGCTATGTCATTAACAGTCCCCAGGATAACAATCTCAGAAATCATTTTTATTATTATTATTGTGTGTGTCTGTGTGTGTGTGTGTGTGTGTGTGTCTGTGTGCTGCTGGGATTGAACCGAGGAACACTTCACCTCTGTGCTACACCCCCAGCCCTATTTATTTTTTATTTGGAAACGGTCTCACTAAGATGTCCAGAGATTACAAAGTTTCTGAAGCCATCCTTGAACTTGTGATCCTCCTGTCAGCTTTCTAAATACTGGGATTACAGGCATGTGCCACCACGCCCTGCTTCATTTTTATTTTTACCTTTTACCCCAAGACTACGATACATACAGTGAAGTGGGTATACACAAAGTCAAGTCAGGTTATAAAAGACAATGAACTAAAAGGATGAACATGAATAAATGGATAAAAATAATCTAAACTCCAAAGGTGATTATGAGACCCACAAGATTAACTCAGCAAGTCTGCCAGATGCAGGCTCACAGCTCAGATCCCAATTATGAAGATTATGTCACAACCCAGGAAAGTGTCAGCTATATTTGCATTTCGACTGCATGTTTAGGGAACTGGGCTGCCATAATAAAAACTGCACTGAAGCTGGGCAGGCAAGGTGGCACAAGATTGTAATCCCAGCACTTGGGAGGCTGAGATGCGAGGATTACAGGTTCATGGCCAACCTCAGCTACTTGGTGAGGCCCTCAGCAATTTAGTGAGACCCTGTTTCAAAAGGGTGGGGGTGTAGCTCAGAGGAAGAATGCCCCTGGGTTCAATCCCCAGTAATGCCAAAAAACAAAAACAAAAACAAAAAACCTACATTGAGCTGGGCGTGGTGGCGCACGCTTGTAATCCCAGTACTTTGGGAGGCGGAGACCAGAGGATCCGGGTTCGCGGCCAGCCTCAGCTCTCTCTCTCTCCCCTT
>PVJS01045400.1:0-16250 GCA_004027185.1 Glis glis
CCGGGCATGGTGGCGCATGCTTGTAATCCCAGTACTTTGGGAGGCGGAGACCGGAGGATCCGGGTTCGCGGCCAGCCTCAGCTCTCTCGCTCTCTCTCTCCCTCTCTCTCTCTCTCTCTCTCTCCTTAGTGAGGCCCTCCGCAACTTCGTGAGACCCGGTTTCAAAATAAAGTATAAAAAATAGGGCCGGGGGTGTAGCGCGGAGGTAGAACGCCCCTGCGTTCAATACCCGGTACAGCAAATAAAGTAAATAAATAAATAAAAATAACCTCGTACTGGCTCTTCCCTCGGCACAGGCTCTTTCCTCTCCTGCCTCATATACATCCTTCATGGCTGCACTCAAGGATTACCTCCCATCTGAAGCCTTCTCCAAGCCGCCTTGTCCTAGTTCCCACAGGATTTTTTTCCATGTTAATTAATATTTGTCTCAAATGTAAATTCAACCCACAGTCTAGTTCCTCAAATACACAGCCTGGGTGAAGAGCTTCCTGAGATCAGGGGCGGCTGTCCACTAGTTTGGGCACATAAATAAACCTTTCTGGAAAGCAATAAGATGCCTCTCCCTTCTCTGCCTGAGCAGCATCCTCCAAGGCCATGTTTTGGCCTTACCTCTTACAGAAAACCTTTCCTGACCACCCACCACTTCCTAGAAATGAGTGTTGTGGTGTGGCAGGCCCTGACTTCCCGTTGCACATAACCTGCATTCATTTGACACTTATTGTGTATCGACAGGCACCACCCACCCCTCGATCATTCTGCTAATATTCTCTGCCAGTGAGCAGGGCTGCCCTGGGCCCTGCTGCTCTGAGTTCCCATCTGGTGGGAAGACAGACAAAGGAGCAGTGGTCACGCAAAGCCTGAGGGTGTGTGTATAAGGGGCAACCCCAGGAGGGACTTCCACTCCCAACTTGAACTGGGGGAGATTGCCAGGGAAATGAGGTCTAAATTGAGACTGAAGGAAAGTGCTTCCAATAGAAGGAACAGCGCAGGCAAAGGCCTAGAGGTAAGAAACCAGTTCAGAAAAAAACAATCGAAAGATCAGCATGGGATGGAACACACAGCAGAGAGCGGGAGGGGGCTGCGGCAGCAGGAGGAACCGAGGGCCAGACTGTGAGAGGCCTTCCAGGTCCAACGAGACACTGGGGTTTGGACCCAGAGGACAAGGTGCTCATTAATATTCAGAACTCACCTGTGCTGGCCCAAGACTGCCCAGGTAGCTTGCCTCTAGTCCATTCTCCCCACTATGCTTTGAGGCACACGCTGTGAAAATCACCTAGTATTTCTTTTTGTGTGTGTGTGTGTGTATATGTGTGGTACCGGGGATTGAACCCAGGGGCGTTCTACCTCCGCGCTACACCCCCGGCCCTATTTTTTATACTTTATTTTGAAACCGGGTCTCACGAAGTTGCGGAGGGCCTCACTAGGTAGAGAGAGAGAGAGAGACAGGGAGAGAGAGAGAGAGAGAGAGAGAGTTGAGGCTGGCCGCAAACCCGGATCCTCCCGTCTCCGCTTCATAAAGTATTGGGATTACAAGCGTGCGCCACCACGTCTGGCTACCTACTATTTCCATAAAAGGACGTTCTGCATCCTCCCCACCCCAGAAGTGACACGGTCAGTAAGAGACAGAGCTGGGCTTCTAGCCTGGCCGCCCGATCCCGAAGCTACTCCCCAGCTACATTGATCCTCAGCCTGATTCTGCTCTGTGACAGCATCTCCAAACCCTCATCCTCCACTTACTGGTTGTCTCTCAGCAATCAGAGGCCCCTCTGCCTACAGCATCCTCCCGGGGCTCAGGCAGGCGAGGTGGGATGTGAACCTCACGGTGCTAGAGCCAGAATGGCCTGCCAGCCAGGCATCGTGAGGGCTGGCACATGGCACATGCCCGTTGTGGGACAAGGCCCAGGTCCTGCAGTCCGGATGTGCTGAGATGGGGAAGGGCTGGTTCAGGCCACACAGTAAGCCCATGGCAGGCTAGACCCTGCGCCGGGCATCGGGACCCTGTGCCGTCAACCATCAGGGCACTGACAGAGAGGCGACCATGGTCGTCTGGTCATGGTTGGAGGCACTGCTATTCCTAGTCCAGCCATGCAGAGGGGGAGCAAGGAGCTCACGTGTCCTAATGTCCAAGTGTTCTGCCAAAGGCTCCCAGCGGCCCTGGAATCAAAAAGCCCGGCCATAGGTCAAAGCCTTCAACTGTGGGGGCGGGCTGAGAACAGTGAGGGAGGAGGGGAGGAAGGCGCGCAGCCAGGCAGGGCCAGGCTCAACTCCTGCCCACCATGCACGCCCAGCCGGGTCAGGTTCCACATTTTAGAATGGGCATTCCGAGAGGAACTTCTGAATTCCTGCTTCTTTCAGTGATCATGACAATGGCCTGGCAATGCTGGGGACCGTGTCCCTGTTGGAAGAGCATGCAGCTGCCAGGCCAGGAGCACTGGAGTTCGCTCTGTTCCAGGGCCGCTCAGGTGCTACAGCCCCGCGAATCCCCTGGGAAGGCAGATTAAAAGGCAGATTCTGATTCGGGGGGGTCTGCAGTGGCCCTGAGAACCTACATTTCAAACTGATTTCCGGGTGCGCCCCTGCTGCTGGTCCACAGATCCCACCTGAGATGTGAGGGTTTAAGATTCTCCTGCAGCGGCATAGATAGAAAAAGAAAGAAGCAGGCTGGTTGGAACCAGATAAGGACAGAAGCTATGCAATGGGCACTAGGAGATTTTATGGTGATCTACTTTTGTTTTGGAAATGGGGAGTGACTGACTGAAAATGGGTACAAGATTTCTTTATGAAATGATGAAAATGTTCTAAATTAGATAATAGGGATGGTTACTCAACTCCGTAAATATACCACAAACCATTGAACTGTAAACTTTAAGTGGGTGAACTTTAAACAGTAAAACTGTTTTAAAAAATAAAGAAAGAATGATCCTTTCCTTGTGGGTTCTTGTGAGGAAGAAAAAAGCCCATGTAGAACGCCCGCCCCTCTGGGGGTTTCAGTAAATGAGAGTCCCTTCCCTAGAAGTTCAGATTTTCACAGGCTGGAATTCTTTGAAGCAGAGCCTACACATGTCCAAAGCTGAAAACCAGCAAATCCTTGGCGCTCACTGCCAAGGGACTGATGGGTTTGGAGGGAAGCTCCGGGACAATGCCAGGGACCCAGACTCTGGCACAGAGGGACCAGAGGAGCAGCCCCTGTGCCGAGCCCTGAGTGGGTAGATAGACCCCCTCCACCAGGGCTGAGCCCCTTGCCTTTCTTCCCTCCTCTCCATCCCAGGGACGGAAGCCAGCTGAATCCAGAGCCCTAAGGACCCTGTCTGGCCTCCCCACAGTCATCCATGCCCAGTGTCCGTGCCACCTCCTCCAGTAAACCTGTGCTGACCTTCCAGACCCCTGACTTGCCTGTGCTTAGATAAAGGCCATTTCCTAGCCTGAGTGGCTGTCACACAGGCTGAATCTGGAGGACTCGGTGGGCAGCTGGCCCTGAGAGAGCCCCTGCAGATACCTGCTCAGGTGCTGAGCCTCAGTGGGGGACTGCATCAGGGAATCATTCATTCATGCATGCATTCATTCATCCCTGGCGAGGCCTACGTCTCAAAGATCAGCTTCCAGGAACACAGTTTGCTTGTGGATGCTCACCAGCCTCCTTGACTTCCCTCCCTGACTCGGGCAGGGGAGCCTTCGATAACTGCCTGCTGATGGATGGAGCTAGGGCTGGAAGGCAGGAAGCTGGGTCTTCATGAGTGGAATGATCATCACGGGCAACAGTCTTCCCCTCCCTGGGCCTCTATTTTCCCATCAGCAGAATGGAGAGAACTAGCAATGCTGCTTCGCTCTCCAAAGCTGTTGGAAGCTAAGAACCCCATCGGGGAAGCCCACCAGCCTTTGGAAAAACTCTCCTGCCTCTGAGATCGAGCAGAGGAAAGGGCCTGGCCTGGAAGCAGAGCCTCATTGTCCCCTTTTGTCATAAGAAGATGATAAACCCTCCCTCACAGGATAGCTGGGAGGGGAGAGGACTTCTGGGATCTGCCAAGATCAGTGGGATCCGAGCTCTCGGCAGCTCTTCCAACCAGAAGGTAAGGAGGGAGCTTCATGAGGATGGAGACCCGACACATGGTGTCCAAGACCCCACAAAGCAGGGTCAGGGCCAAGAGCAGAAGGGCACCAGTCAGTCATGGGCCCAGAGCATCGACCCTCAAGCCAAAATTCAGGCTTCACCGGTGACTCCCTGAGGGTCAGCTGGCCTTCTTGGCCCTGGTCCCTCATCTTCAAAATGAGGATAGTAATGGTAACTCCCCCATTGCCCTTTAGGAACTGACTCAGTTGCTCCAGGTAAAGTGTTTTGAATGGGCCTAGCACTCACACATGCTACGCCAGTATTAGCGGTCACTCTTAATTCGCCAGGCACCTGCTGCACCAGACACTGGGAACTGAGCCAGGAACACAGCCCAGGACAGGGCCAGAGTGCCCCCTCTCCCTGCCCCAGAGCTTCCAGACCAGCAGACAAAGAACTCAGGAGCCACTAGACAATGACAGGTTTGGCAGTGTCCTGGGTAAGGCAAGCAGGAGATAGAGTACGCTACAGTGAAAGGAAAGAGGGTGTGTTTTTTGGATTTTGGTTTGGTTTGGTTTGGTTTGATTTACTGGGGACTGAACCCAGGGACATTCTACCTCTGAACTATACCGTCAGCCTTATTTTATTATTATTATTGTTATTTTATTTGGAAACAGGGTCTCACTACGTTGCTGAGGGCCTTGCTAAGTTGCTGAGGCTGGCCTCAAACTTGCAATCCTCCTGCCTCAGCCTTCCAAATACTAGGATAACAGGCGTGCATCACCACCTCTGGCTGAGAGAAAGTGTGTTTTGTGGGAGTCAGGAAGGGCCCTGCTGAGAACCTGTCCTTCTGGCTAAGAATTAAAGCGCACAAAAGAGCCAGTCATGAAAAGAACAAAAGGAATGGGGTTCAGGCCACAAAGACACATGCAGAGATCAGCACACCAAGGGGCCGTGGCACAGAGGCCTGGCTGCCCAGCAGCATGTGCCAGCTGGGGGCAGGTGTCACGGGTCGGTCCCGTGCTCTGCCTATCTCACCCCCGCTCAGGGATTTACTCTCCAGACAACTGGAAACAAACAGGCCTGACCTTGGGCCTGTGGCCATCGACTGGCCCAGGGAGGACAGGGCTGTACTGGAGGGCCAGGCAGTGTGGCACAGGCCAGGGCAGAAGGGACTGTGCTGAGCGGGAGGTTGCAGGGAGGGACCGGGCATGTGGGGCAGAGCCTGGGGCTTCTGATCTACCTCACAGGCCTCTGATCAAGGACTCATCCAGGCCAGCCATCCTCCAGCCTCTGCATGCCTTCACAGTGGACCCTCTAGCAGCTGCCCAGCCCCAGTGACCAGGCTTGGAATAGGCCCCTCCAGCCCTGCCTTCTAGGCCGCAAAGGCCTGTCTCTTCCCTCTGCCCCAGGAGAACACACAGAGATTTATCTTGTCTCCACTCCCGGCCAGAGCCCTCTCTTCTTGCTACAAAGCAGCCATGCTCAGCCCATGGCTCCTGCCCTTGCCTCCTCCTCATCATCTCCAGCCGAGTGGAAAGCAGGGTCTAGCCCTCTTCTGTCCTCTCCAGAGCTCTTCCTCAAGCGCCCCTTCTCTCTCCCCCTCACTCAGATAAAACCCTACCCTTGAGGAAGGAGCAAACCTAGCAGAGATGAAAATGTGCTGTATCTCCAGGCGTGGTGGCGCACACCTATAATCCCAGTACTCAGGAGGCTGGGACAGGAGGATTGCAGTTTTCAAGCCCAGCCTTGACAATTCAGCAAGACCCTGTTTCAAAATACCCTTGGACTCAATCCCCAGTACCATCACAAAAAGAAAATAAAAGGAATAAGAAAAGATAAGAAAGAAATTGTGCCGTATCTTCACTGTGTCAAGGTCAATTTCCTGGTCATGATGCGGTGGATGGTTTTACAAGATGTCACCATTTGGGGAAATCCAGTATGTAGATTTATGAATTATTTCTTAAAACTACATGTAAATTTATAGTTATCTCAACATAAAAGGTGTAATTTCAAACCATTAAGTATAATAATACAAAATACAATTATCATTATTAGGGCCCTTCCTGGTCTTGTCCTTGTCTTCTTCTCCTCCCTCAGGCAAACAGGTTGTCAAAAGCAATCAGAGCCAGGTGTGTGGGGCACACCTGTAATCCCAGTACTTGGGAGGCTGAGACAGGAGGATCACAGGTTCGAGGCCAGCCTCCCCGACTTAGCAAGATCCTGTTTCAAAATTAAAGATAAAACAGGCTGGGGGTGTAGTTCAGAGGTAGAACATCCCTGGGTTCAATCCCCAGCACACACAAAAAAAATCAGACCCCCAAAGTACTAAGGACCTGTGGTCACAGAGGGTCATCAGAGGCAACCCGAGTGCCACCAAGCAGCTCCAGCGCCACGGAGGGCCTCATCGGGTTCAGCCTTGCTCCTGAGTCATGGCAGAGAGAATCAAGTGACTCCATTGTACGGATGGGGAGACTGAGGCTGCAGGTGGGGAATGGCCTGCCGGAGCTCTTGTGGACATGGTGCGCTGATGGTGAGGCGATTGTGATTGTGCGCTGGTCTAACACAGATGATCAGAGCATGAGTCCACCACAGCGCGACACTCACATGTCACTTCTGCCCGCCTGCCCCCTCTCACTCCTTCCTGTCATCCTCCACTCAGCCCTTCCTTCCTCCTTCCCTTCCTGTTTACTTCTTCCTTCCCACCTGAGTCATCAGACGCGGAGGGCAAATGTTCCCATTACCTGGTTCTATGAAACAAATCACCCCAAAAATGTGGGGTTCCAGTCAACAGCGATGGTTTATTTTGCTCAATAATCTGCTTTAAAGTCCAGGCCTGGAAGGGAAGGCTCCCTTCTGCTCCACGCGGCTCCAGCCCGAGCAGTTCAACCAGTGGCTGCGGGGAGTGGGGTGGTCGAGGGTTGCAGCCCAGACTCCTCTCCACCCAGACCACACATGGGCCCTGCCACGGGCCACTGAACCGCCTCACAGTGTGGTGGCTAGGTTCCAGGAGCAAGCCCCCTAGCACACAGCAGACAGAAGTGGCTAGTCTCTTAAAAATCTGGGCCTGGAAACTGGTGCAGCTTTACTTCTGCAATATGTTATAGAAAACTTCTAGAGTCAGACTCAAGCATGGGTCCCATCTCCAACGGGAGGAGTATCAAGACATTTAAGTTTTTTGTTTTATTTTTTAGTATCATCATCATTACTATTATTAATTATTATTATTATTATTATTATTGGTACTGGGGATTGAAACCTGGGGCATTCTATCTGTGAGGTACACCCCCAGTCCTTTTTATTATTTTTTATTTTGAAACAGGGCCTTGCTAAGTTGCTGAGGCTGGCCTTGAACCTACGATCCTCCTGTCAGTCTCCTAATTACTGAGATAACAACGCATGCACCACCATGCCTAGTTAAGAAATTTAGTTTTAAAACCACCACAGCATATAGGATCAATATACAAAAATCAATTGCATTTCTAGCTACTAGTAAGAAATTACCTAAAAATAAAGTTAAAAAAGCAATATCTTAAGCTGGGCGTGGTGGCGCACGATTGTAATCCCAGTACTTGGGAAGCGGAGACAGGAGGATTGCAGGTTCATGGCCAGCCTCAGCTACTTAGTGAGGCGTCTGCAACTTAGTGAGACCCTGTTTCAAAATAAAGAACAAAGTAGGACTGGGGGTGTAGATTGGAGGTAGAACGCCCCTGGATTGAATCCCCAGTAACACACACGCACACACACACACATACACAGAAAGCATTATCTTTATAATACCATTAAAAAGAATAAAATATCTAGAGATACATTTAACAAAAGAAATAATTGTACTCATAAAACTGTAAAATATTGCTGAAAATTTAAAGAAGACCTAAAAAAGTGGAGATGTAAGTAAATGTTCGTGAATTAGAAAACTCAATTCTTACAGATGGCAATTTTCTCCAATTGTAATCAAAATTCCCATCAGAACTATATCAAATTCTTGACAGACTTGTTGTTTGTTTGTTTGTTGTTGTTGGGTTTTCAAGAGGGCCCTAAAATTTATATGAAAATAAAACAACTTAGAATAGCCAAAACAATTTTGAAAAGCAAGAACCAAATTGAAAGACCTATGCTACTACCAGATTTTAAATTTTACCATAAAACTACAGTAATCATGACAATGTTGTATTAGTAGAGATAAATAAATCAATGCAACAGAATAGAAAACCCAGAAATAAACTCACACATATATAGTCAATTGATTTTCAACAAGACGCCAAGACAATTCAATGAGGAAAGTATAGTCTTTTCAACAAATGATGCTGGAACAATTGGATATCTATGCAATAAATAAATAAATAACAGAACCAAAAATGCCCTTAGATTTTTACCTTATACTGTACACAAAATAATTCAAAATGGCTCAGGAATCTAAATATAAGAGCTAGAACATACAACATCTAGAAAAAAGAATAGGATAAAATCTTTGTGTCTTTGGATTAAGCAAAGATTTTTCAGATGATACCAAAATATAATTCATAATAGAAAAAAATTGATAAACTGTGCTTCATCAAAATTTAAAACTTTTGCACTACAAAAAACTATTAAGGAAATGAAAAAACAAACCACAGACTTGGAGAAAACTCTTTCAAATTATATAGCTGATAAAGGACTTAAATTGAGAAAATATGAAGAACTTTTACAACTCAGTAAGAAAACAAGCAATCCAGGGCTGGAGATGTGGTAGACTATTGCCTAGCATGTGAGAGGTGCTGGGTTCAATCCCCAGCCCTTCGAATTAAAAAAAAAGAAAAAGAAATTATAGAAAATTATTTTAATAAGCACTTCACCAAAGAGGCACAAATGACTAATCAGCCCATGAAAAGAAACTCAGCATCATTAGTCATGAAAGAAGTGCAAATTAAAACCACAACGCCCCTACATACCTAATAAAAATGACTCTAACAAAAAGACAGATAATAACAAATATTGGAGAGGAAGTGGGGAAACTGAAACCTTTATCTGTTGTGAACATATGAAATGCTGTAGCCACTTGGGAAAACAGTTTGGCTGTGTCTTAAAACGTGAAGCACAGGGACCGGGCGTGGTGGTGCACCCTTGTAATCCCAGTACTTTGGGAGGCGGAGACCAGAGGATCTGGGTTCACGGCCAGCCTCAGCTCTCTCTCTGTCTCTCTCTGTCTCTCTCTCTCTCTCTCTACTTAGTGAGGCTCTCCGCAACTTTGTGAGACCCGGTTTCAAAATAAAGTATTAAAAAATAGGGCCGGGGGTGTAGTGTGGAGCTAGAACGCCCCTGGGTTCAATCCCTGGTACCGCAAAAAAAAAAAAAAAAAAAACCGTGAAGCACACACTCGCCATATTACTGCGAAAACATACATCCGCAGAAAGACTTATATACAAATGTTCACAGTAGCAGTATTTGAAACCACCCAAGCTTGGGGCACAATCCAAATGTCCATGAACTGGATACAGAAAACATGCTGTAACCCTACATAAGAATACTACTTGGCAATAAAAAGGGATGAAGTACTGATAGACGAAACTATGTGGATGGACCTAAAAAAGCATTATGCTAACTTGAAGAAGCCAGACACAAAAGATTATGTATTGCAGGATTCTATTAGTGTGAGATTTCGAGAAAAGGCGAAGCAACAGAGACAGAAAATGGAGCCGTCGTTTTCCGGACAGGAAGGGTGGGAGTGGGGATTGAGTGCACGGGCCTGAAGGAACTTTGGGAGCCATAGAAGTGTGCTAAAACTGGATCGCAATGCTGCAAAGCTGTGTAGATTTACTACAAACTCTAGTTTGGCCATGAATGACTTTTGTGGTATGTAAATTATACCTCATTAAAGCTGTTTTTCTAAAAATGCCACAGCAAGGCGCGAGCATACAGAAGGGAGAGTAGGAGACCCTAAGGGGCAGGGGCAGCCTTGATAAAGCAAAATGAAGGACTCACAGACTTCCAGACACAGACATCGCCCCAGAAACCCCTAAGTCAGGTCCTGACTGCCAGATCCACCGGCGCCCCAAGGCCATGGGCAAGTCAGAGGCTTCTAGGCGTCTGATGAGTTCGTTGTTCACTTCTGGGCATGCGCTCATTCACTCGGCTATGCCGGGCCTCACCAGCCTCATGTCCTGCCAGATATCTCCTTTACCTCAGCCCTGTGGGACCTCGCTCCTGCCCCTCAGGGGATCTGGAGGAAGAGTTGAGGCCCCTGCGTGGGTCACTTAGCCCCCTCTAGACCTCATTTTCCCCATCTGCCAGAGTGGTGACACGGGCTACCGTGCCCCTCTCTGTCTAGGGGGGAAGGTGCATGAAGAATACAAGCTCAGGAAGCAAATGTGGTAGGAAATTAAACAACAGAGCCACCGGGCGTCCTGGGGCATGAGAGAGAGAGAGAGACTTCTACCCCTAGGTCCAGCCTCAGTTCCACGTCCCCAGACCTCCAGCTCGCAGACCTCTCCGAGGAAGGAAAACCTTGAAGTTCTCCATCTAACCTCTGTCTCCTCCAGGGTCCCTTCTAGAACAGCCTAAGGGGGCTGGTGGCCCAGATGAGGTTGGGACCCCTCTACCACCAGGAATCTGACAAGTCCCCTGCCCCTGAGTGGGACACAATGCCTGCCGTACCTCCCCCAGTAACTTGGGGTAGAGAGTATGGAGGGGTATCTGAACCTCCAGCTCCCACAATCATCTGAGAATTCAAATCCTGGGCTTGGGGTGATACCCCAGTATGTGTACTTTGAAAAACCCCCCCAGATATAAGCAATGCACACCCAGAGGTGGACACGCACTTGCTGAGATGAAGGGCCTCCCAGTCTGGTCCCTGGGCCAGCAGCTTCGGCCCGGTGGGTGATAGCCCCACCCCCACCCCAGAGGAATCAAATGGAAACTGACACCTGAAGCCACAGACTGTTTTAACAGCCCAGTGGGTGACTCCATGCCTGGAAACTTGGAGAGCTAGCACTGAGATTTCACAGTCTTTTGGGGGGGGCAGATACAGGAGATTGAATCCAGGGGTGTTCTACTGCTAAGCTGAGCTACACCCCCAGCCCTCTTTTTTATTTTGAGACAGGGTCTCCCTAAGTACTGCGCGCTGGCCTCAAACTTGTGATCCTCCTGTCTCAGCCTCCCAATTACTGGGATTATTGGCATGTGCCACCACACCCAGCTTCACAGGGTCTGATTTGAGAAACAGATTTAACAGAGCACGGAATGGGAGGGGCTCAGAATACCACACACTTACCCTCCATCCCCCACAGTGGCTCAGAGTGTAAAAAGCACCAACAGCGATATTTTGGGGGTCATTTCAATTTCCCCTCAGGAAAACAATTTAGTGAATTAAATAAAAAGCCCGACCTGAAGCTTTCCCCCCTAAGAGAGTTGATGGCCACCCGTCGGTCCCCTGTGTGACAAGCACGGCGCCAAAACATCAAGGCGGGCCAGGCAGTCTCCCGTTGGCCCCAGCACCTGTCAGGCCTGCTCCGCTGCGCCCAGGGCCAGACTGCCAATGCGGGGCTGGGGGGCTCATCTTGTTTCTCCTCCAGCAGCTCCGCAGCCTCCGCAGCCCCCAGGAATGACTCCAGGCCTGACAGCCTCCAGGAACCTTTTGTCTCGCAGCCATGGCCAATGCCCATAATTGATATGGATTGCGGGGCTGCCACCCTCGCCCTGGCTGGCAATTAGCGCTGGCGTTGGTGGCTGTCAAGAACTCCCGACACTTAGGGGAGCAGAGGCAGGTTCAGGCCACGTGGCTCGTTATGCCGGGGCACGGGGTTCCTGCCCCAGCCCCTTCTGATCTCTGGCAGCAGAGAGGGCAGGTGAGCTGGCTGGCTGTCAATTCCACTCTCTTTTCAAGACGGTGGACGGAGGCCTCTGGTGACAGCTCCCCTGTCCCTTTCCCCCCTGGAGTCCCTGAGCCCTGCACAGAGGGACCAATGGGAAGGGCTCTGGCAGGCTTCACGTGGAGCCAGAGAGTCACGGCAGTGAGGGGCAGACAGCCCGGAGGACTCGGGCTGGGGCCCTGCCTGGCCCGTGGAATGGAATTGGGGGTCATTCCTGTGTGGCCTCTGGAAAGTCCCTTGTCAGAAAACCGAGCAGGTAAATGAGATCTGAATTTTCCAAACTAGAGGTCACATCCCCTTAGTGGAACATAAGCCCATTTTAATAGACCAGGGCAACATCTTAAAAACTGGGGCTAGGATAGGATAGAAGGGATGGAGTGGAACAGAACGGCATGGGATGGAATCCTGTGTGTCGCCTGCATCATAGGTGAGCACTGTTTTCTTAGAATTTTGTACCAACTGTGTAAGTGCAACACGTACATGTGTGCCAGACTACAATGCGGAAAGTTTTTCTTATGATGGATAAAGTTTCGAAGATGCCCCGTTGGATGAGCCCCTAGTTTCTGGGATGGGGGCTGAACACTCCATCCACCCCAAGATTCATGGACCCTCAGTTATAGAAGACCCTGGAGGAGGCAGAGACAGGAGAGGGCCCAGGTATCTTTAGGAAGCTTCTAGACTCATTGGAGTAAAAGGTTAACAGAGAAGTTGAGAGACCACGGGGGGCTTGAAGGGCCAGATAGGGTCTCACTCATTTCCGGGTGTCTCAAGGTGGGGGGGGCTAACACTCCTCTAAGTGCTCGGCAAACTGGACTGCCATGGACGAAGAATGGACCTCCATAGCTGGTTGCTGCGTGTGGCCACTGTGCTGGTCCCTCCTGAGTCCGCCCAGACTGAACAAGTGACATGAGGCTCTGTCCTGGTTCTGCACATGCTAAGAGGAGCCTGCATAGAGCGAGTCACTGATGCCACGTGTATGATGTGGCTCGTGCGCACCGAGCTTTGCAGTGCGGTCCTACCAGAATCCTACTGCTTGACAAGTACACAGCACGCCGAAAACAATCCAACCCGGTGCGGTGAGAATTACAGACACCTTTACCATCATCCCCATGCCAGGGTTACCACCCAGGAAACAGAGAAGTCCAGCAGCCTGCCTGAGGTCACACAGCTAACAAGCAGTTTAGCTGAAAGGCCACCAACGTGAGTCCTCTTCCTCTCTCCCTCACTCCATCCATCAGGTCCGCCGACCAGTGTGTGATCTGACAAGTGTAGATATTTTGGAAAATCCTGACTGAACCTCGTCAAGTTCGACAGGGTCCAATAAAAGCTTTATATTTTTCTCTTTGCTGTTAAATAATATTTTATTTAAAAACCCAAAGCTCCACAAATCACCATTAAAGCACCCTGCCCCATGCTGGCCAGGCCTGTCTGCACCGGCTTCCTCCCCTAGAACGTGGCGGCTGGCCCCGCCCCCGCCCCGCCCCCTGCCCTGGGGAGTGAGAATACATTGGCGCTTATCACTATTACATCGCATTCGTCCTGAAAGCCAGCCCCTCTTTGCAGACAAAGATTTTCCCCAGCTCACATTTATCAGTTTTATTCCTTTAATGATTCAAACTTGTGCTGTGATGTGCTACTCAGAACGGAGGATTTTTATGGATTTAACAGTTTTATTAATTTAAGAGGTTTCCACTGAGCGCCAGAATGGCTCAGTGTGACAAAAAAGGTATCATAAATGAATTGATTTGTCACGTATCAGAATGCGATCCAGCAGCGATTTCATTATCGGAGTTATTTTCCTCCAATTATCTGCAAACTTAAAATGCTAAAGAGCACCCCCCACCCCCACCCTCAGCAGCAGCCGGCCTGGATCATTTGAGAGGAAATAAATGCAAATCGAAGGCCCAAATCTTCGCCAAGTATGGAGACTGCCCAGGCCTGCCTCCTCCCCTCCATCGCCACTCCAAGAAAACAAAGCCACGGGACGCGAGTGTCCCTGTGCAAGCCCGCAGGCAGGGGCCACCTGCACCCTGTGCTGCATCCAGGGGACTGGCTCTCGTCTTCGATGGGACGCCGGGGCCTAGGAAGCCTTGGTGCTCCATCCCTGAATATGGGCCACGAATGACAGGGAGAATGGATGGCATCTGGCCACAGCGTCTCCTGGCATCCCAAGCTTTTGGACGTTGGAATGAGAGCACTGGGCAAGGAGCTTGACCAGACGAGCCTCTGGTCCTGGCCCTGTGCACGCCTTGCCCTGCAGCCTAGGCAATTCCAGACCCTAATAAATTCCCACAGTATCCCAAATACCACACAGCCCCATGTCCGGGCTACCATGCTCTTGCTTCTCAGCCTGGAGGACACCTGGTCTACCCCAAGCCCTCTCCTTCACCCTCTGCCACTCAGGCCAGCACCTCCTGCGCTCCGTCTCCTCTCCACCCTCAGCCCCTCTGGGCTCCCTTCCATGGTCATCGCCAGCCCTGGCACCAATCCATCCTGCACTACCCTAAGCCCTCGAGTCCCCTGCCTGCCCCAGACTCTTCTCCTCCCACCAAAATGAGGGCATGGGTGAACGCTAAGTTCCTGCCCAGGGGACCGTGGCTTCTCCTGTGTGCACATGGTCTCTGAGCCCCTCTATGCGGTTGGATTTTTGCTTGTTTATTTAGCAGTGACCACCAAGCATCAGGCATCCATCAGGGCCCCCCAGAGACAAAGTGAGGGACCAGATATCGCCCTGCCTTTGGGGCGCTCCTCCTTAGCCCCACAGGGAGGCTGGACGAGGGCTCCAAGCCAAAACACCTGTGGCCTCGCTGGGCCACTCACGGCCTGTAAGAACTCAGGCAGGGAGCGGCTGGGGCTGTAATTCTTCCGCCACGCCGTCGGCCCACCTGGCTCTGTGCTCCTCTGGCCTTGGCCTCTCCAATCAATATGAGACCATCAGCACTTGCCCTGAGGCCTAAGCAGTAGGGCTCAAGGTGACAGAGTGGGGGGACAAAGGGGAAATCAAGTCAGAATCCACACAGGCACACGGAAAATGCTACCACCTACTTCCCTGGCAAAGAGTCCAGGCCTATTCCCACCCCATCAGTCTTCAAGGAAGGGAAAGGCAGCAAAAACCGTTGTATATGACACCCCTACTAAGCGCCAGGACACACCTGGGCCCGTCCATTCCCTCCTGATGAAATTCCACAGGTGAAGAAAGGAAGGCCCAGAAAGACAAGGTCACGTGGCCAAAACCCAGGCCGGGTCTGTGACCACAGAGCCCGTCCAAGGAGGCTGACCCTCGGTCCCTCCCTGCAGCCCACCGACCTCGTGCCCCCTTTAGTGACCTTAGCATCTGCCAGGTGGAGAATCCAGAGGCTGCAGTGGAGGCAGACAGGGGCCACACAGGTCCCCCCGGGACACCGCGGGCTGCGGGCCAGGCCCCGCTCAGTCCCCCGCTCGCTGTGTCTCTTCACCTGTCCAACAAGCCGAGGCCCCACCAGGACTCCTGAGCAAGTGGAAGAAACAGTCCAAAGTAGACTGTAAAGTCCTGTTCCGGTAAATGTCAGTGTGACTACGGGGCCATGCAAGTCCAGGTGGCCAGATGGACCTCTGGGGGTGATTAGCATGCACCCGGGGAGCACATCTGCCCCCTCCCACTGCTGGGTGGGTCCCCACACCCGAGAGGACAGAGGGCCAGTCCCACACCTGTTCATCTGCCAGAGAAGCTCCGATCCTCATGGCTCCAGCGTCTCTCCCAAGAGCCAAGAGGAAACGAGAGAGTGGGGAGTGGGGCAGGTGACAAAAGGGCACACATGGGCATTCCTGAAGCAGCAGGCATGGGGGAGAGGAGCAGAGCCCCCACGCAGCTCTGATCGCCCCAGCCTAAGGGAACAGGGGACCCCAAAGTTGGCCCGGGTACCCAAGACCTGGCCAAGGGCCCACTAGTGCTACACAAGCCCTACACAGAGGGCCTGACCTGCACCACCAAGGTGTTCTAGGAACCAGGTAGGGGTCGTCAGTCTAAAGTCCCCTGGGCGATGGAGCTGAGACACAGGAGAGAATAGAATTGCTTTACCACCCGGCAGCACTGGATCCGTGAGGAGAAGCTGGATCTCCTAGTCCTGGTACAGAAATCAAGAATCCTAGGGAGCTGGGCATGGTGGCGCACACTTGTAATCCCAGTACTTGGGAGGCTGAGACAGGAGGATCGCAGGTTTAAAGCCAGCCTCAGCTATTTAGTGAAGCCTCCGCAACTTAGTGAGATCCTGTTTCAAAATAAAGAATAAAAAATAGGGCTGGGGGTGGAGCTTGGAGGTAGAATGCCCCTGGGTTCAGTAACCAGTACCGCAAAAAAAAAAAAAAAAAAAAAAAAAAAA
>PVJS01045401.1:0-16250 GCA_004027185.1 Glis glis
CAGCCCTATTTTTTATTCTTTATTTTGAAACAGGGTCTCACTAAGTTGCAGAGGGCTTCACTATGTAGCTGATTCTCCAGTCTCAGCCTCCCGAGTACTGGAATTACAAGCGTGTGCCACCACACCTGGTTCCAACACAAAAATTTTGAAGGGGACAAAAAATTCAAAGCATGGTACCAACTCATCCTGGCATGGGCAGGACTTTCCTTTTTTTTTTTTTTTGGTACTGGGGATTGAACCCAGGGGCATTCTACCTCTGAGCTACACTCCCAGCCCTTTTTATTTTTTATTTTTATTTTTTTGCGGTACTGGGATTAAACCCAGGGGAATTCTACCTCCGAGCTACACCCCAGTCCTATTTTTTTATTCTTTATTTTGAAACCGGTCTCACTAAGATGCGGAGGGCCCCACTAAGTAGCTGAGGCTGGCCACAAACCTGGATCCTCTGGTCTCAGCCTCCCAAGTACTGGGATTACAAGTGTGTGCCACCACGCCAGGCCCAGCCCTTTTTATTTTGAAACAGGTTCTCATTAGGTTGCTGAAAGCCTTGCTAAATTGCTGAGGTTGGCCTTGAACCTGTGATCGTACTGTCTTAGCCTCCCAAGTACTGGGATTACAAGTGTGCACCATTGTGCCTAGCAGACTTTCCTAATTTTATTTTATTTTTGCGGTACTGGGATTGAACCCAGGGGAATTCTACCTCCCAGCTACACCCTAGCCCTGTTTTTTATTCTTTATTTTGAAAAGGTCTCACTAAGTTGCAGAGGGCCTCACTAAGTAGCTGATGTGATAACATGCCCTAAAAGTAATTTTTTAGCCTCATTTTCTACCCTAAAATTAAACTCCCTGCCCTTACCGCCCCAAGGAAAAAGCCAGTCCCCCAAGGACAAAACCAGTTCCTGCCCTTATCGCCCCTAGGGCCACGCCTCCAGCCCACCTGCATCCGCAGCTATGGGCTCCAGCCCGCCAGCGCAGTCCGGACTTCCGAAGCAAGAAAGCGTGACTTCCTCCCAGACCAGCCCACCCCTACCCCCTTGCTTCTTCTTTTTTTTTTTTTGCGGTACCGGGGATTGAACACAGGAGCATTCTACCTCCGCGCTACACCCCCGGCCCTATTTTTTATACTTTATTTTGAAACCGGGTCTCACGAAGTTGCGGAGGGCCTCACTAAGTAAAGAGAGAGAGAGAGAGAGAGAGAGAGAGAGAGAGAGAGATAGCTGAGAGCTGAGGCTGGCCGCGCGAACCCGGATCCTCCTGTCTCCGCCTCCCAAAGTACTGGGATTACAAGCATGCGTGCGCCACCAGGCCAGGCTCCCCTTGCTTCTAAATAAGGAAAATTTACTATTGGTCGATTCCGAGCATAGCCCGCGAACTCTGCTTGCTCTCTATAAGAGGAACCGATGAACTGTAGAAGGGGCTGCCATTAGCCGGGCGTGGTGGCGCACACTTGTAATCCCAGTACTTTGGGAGGCGGAGACCCAAGGATCTGGCTTCGTGGCCAGCCCCAGCTCGCTCTCTCTCTCTCTCTCTCTCTCTCACTACTTAGTGAGGCCCTCCGCAACTTCATGAGACCCGGTTTCAAAATAAAGTATAAAAAATAGGGCGGGGGGGGGATGTAGCACGGAGGTAGAACGTCCCTGGGTTCAATCCCCGTACCACACACACACACAAAAAAGAAGCCGGGCGTCGTTGCGGAAGCTTGTAATCCCAGTACTTTGGGAGGCGGAGACTGGAGGATCCGGGTTCACGGCCAGCCTCAGCTCTCTCTCTCTGTCTCTGTCTCTCTCTCTCTCTCTCTCTTTCCCTGTCTCTCTCTCTCTCTCCTTAGTGAGGCTTCTGCAACTTCGTGAGACCCGGTTTCAAAATAAAGTATAAAAAATAGGAACCTCCTCAGTTCTGGGCAAACTCTAACACCTGGCCTGCTGCTGATGCAACCCCAACTCACTGTGCCCTGATTGCTCAGATGCTGGGAGCCAATATCTCCAAATAGAGAAGCTAGGAAGGAAAAAGAAGACTGGAAGGGAAGTTCGTATGTAACCACTAATTAATTAGATGGCTTGAAAGATGACATAAGGCCTGAAAGGTACCAGGGTGCTTAGCTTTATTTTTTGCTTTGTTTTATTTTTTAGATCTTGCTCTGTTGCCCAGGCTAGCCTTGAACTCCTGGGTTCAAGCAGTCCTCCTGCCTCAGCCTCCAGAGTAATTGGGATTACAGATGGATGCCACTGCAGCCAGCAAGTGCTTAATTTCAGATCAAGGAAAATTTCACAAAAGAGATGGTACCAGATTTAGTAATATTAGAATAAACAGCTGGGCATAGTGGTGCACATCTGTAATCCCAGTACTTGGGAGTCTGCGAAAGGAGGATCACAAGTTCAAGGCCAGCCTCAGTAATTTAGTGAGGCTCTGAGCAATTAGCAAGACCCTGTTTCAAAATAAAAATAAAAAAGGGCTGGAGGTGTAGCTCAGAGGTAGAATGCCCCTAGGTTCAATCTCCCGTAACACACACACACACACACACACACACACACACACACACACACAAGAATAAATGAAATTCTAGCAAACTTTTTTTTTTTTTTTGCGGTACCGGGGATTGAACGCAGGGGCGTTCTGCCTCTGCACTACGCCCCCGGCCCTATTTTTTATACTTTTTATTTTGAAACCGGGTCTCACGAAGTTGCGGAGGGCCTCACTAAGGAGAGAGAGAGAGAGAGAGAGACAGGGAGAGAGAGAGCGAGAGAGCTGAGGCTGGCCGCGAACCTGGATCCTCCGGTCTCCGCCTCCCAAAGTACTGGGATTACAAGCGTGCGCCACCACGCCCGGCTCTAGCAAACATTTTTATAATGATTCTGCATCTGCAGATGTATATTTTTCCAATATACTGTATATTTTTCCAATTATTCAAAAAGTAGTTTATGTTGATAATAAATAGCAGTAACTAATCATATTTTCCTCCTCCTCCTTCATGATAGTTTAAAATGTTCTCTCTTACATCTTCCCAGCTTTCTTGTTTTCCCTCTGAAATCCAGGTCTCCCCCATTGACCCCATACAGTATATGGAACTAGGAAAGCTACAATGGAAAAAAGTGCAAGTAAACAATACATAATTTTACTGTTAAGTATTCCTAAGGATGAAGATTATTTTCATAAAGGGCCCCTGAGAATCACAACAGTAAAAATAAATTTGAAAAAGTTGGATTAATTCCATTTCTTGGAGATTTCTTTTAAAACCAAATACAATTTTTATGAACAGAGATTTTTTTTTTTTTGCAGTACCGGGGATAGAACCCAGGGGCGTTCTACCTCTGCACTACTACACCCCCGGCCCTATTTTTTTATACTTTATTTTGAAACCGGGTCTCACGAAGTTGCGGAGGGCCTCACTAGCTAGAGAGAGAGAGAGACAGGGAGAGAGAGAGAGAGGGAGAGCGAGAGAGCTGAGGCTGGCTGTGAACCTGGATCCTCCGGTCTCCGCCTCCCAAAGTACTGGGATTACAAGCGTGCGCCACCACACCCGGCTTCAGAGAATTTAAAACTATGCAATATTTTGGAAGTGGGGGGAACTATGCTGGTGGATTACACTGCCACCTTATGGTCTCTTGGGGTAGTGTCGCTATCTACCAGTAATACAGATCAGACAGGATCCATTCTTCCAGCATTTCCCAGGATGGATAAAACAACATGACATGAAGCCTGTGGTTGAAGTCATCTATTTTTTGTACAAGCTACTCTTCAATATCTATTTACACCTGTTAGGAATAACTTTTCAGGCCGGGCGTGGTGGCGCATGCTGTAATCCCAGTACTTTGGGAGGTGGAGACTGGAGGATCCAGGTTCGCGGCCAACCTCAGCTCTCTCTCGCTGTCTATCTCTCTGTCTCTCTCTCTCTCTCTCTACCTAGTGAGGCCCTCTGCAACTTCGTGAGACCTGGTTTCAAAATAAAGTATAAAGCCGGGCGTGGTGGCGCACGCTTGTAATCCCAGTACTTTGGGAGGCGGAGACTGGAGGATCCGGGTTCGCGGCCAACCTCAGCGCGCATGCGCGCGCGATCGACCAATTGATCGATCTATCTCTCTCTCCTCTCTCTCTCTTTCTCTCTCTCTACCTGGCGAGGCCCTCCGCAACTTCGTGAGACCCGGTTTCAAAAATAAAGCATAAAAAAATAGGGCCGGGGGTGTAGCGCGGAGGTAGAACACCCCTGCGTTCAATCCCCGGTACCAAAAAAAAAAAAAAAAAAAGTATAAAAAGTAGGGCTGGGGGCATAGCACGGAGGTAGAACGCCTCTGGGTTCAATCCCCGGTACCGCAAAAAAAATTTAAAAAAACTTTTCATGGCGTCTAAAGGCAAGGCGATTTTACTTTTTTTGCAAGAAAGGGTGCTCCCAAGGTGTGTGAGAGAGCACACCTCACAAACCCCAGTGGGTCTTATATCCCTAATGCAAGGCTCCTCCTGCGCCGAACTCTTATTGGTGTGAGTTACAGCTTTACATTCTTCCTGGTCAGCTACAGGGGAAGATGGGGGAGGGTCAACACCTATAATCTTTTAAGAGATGTTGCCGGGAGTGGTGGCGCACGCTTGTAATCCCAGTACTTTGGGAGGCGGAGACCGGAGGATCCGGGTTCGCGGCCAGCCTCTGCTCACGTATGCGTGTGCGCACGCGAGCGTTCTCTCTCTCTCTCCCTGTCAGTCTCTCTCTTTTTCTCTCTCCCTTTCTCTCTCTCTCTCTCTACCTAGTGAGGCCCTCCGCAACTTCGTGAGACCCGGTTTCAAAATAAAGTATAAAAAATAGGGCCGGGGGTGTAGCGCAGAGGTAGAACGCCCCTGTGTTCAATCCCCGGTACCGAAAAAAAAAAAGAGAGATGTTAATTTGGGGAAGGAATGTAAGTCCCTACCAGGTTACAAAATGGCAGCTTAAGTGAGAAACTACCTCCTTTGACAGAAAAGAAAAGATACAATTATATTCTCACAATCCCCCCTCTTTTATTATACATTATTACTCTTTTCTTCAAACTCTATTAGCATACAGAGACTTTTGCTGTCAAAGGTGTTTAACAAGAGACTATTTTGGTAAGCCATAGAGGATTGTTTAGTTAGAACTGTCTCTGTCTGTCCCTGGACTAGGGTCTTAACACAGAGGATTATACCACATCCTACTAGGATAATTTTTCCAAATACTATGAGAAGTATTATGACCAGAGTCATTATTTCTCCTTGTTTTCCCAACCATTGTTCCATTAGGCTGGGGAAAGGATCACCTATCCTTGAACTTTCTGCCAGCTCAGCTGCTAATGCAGACAAACTTTGCAGGGCTTGCATTATTGTCCCATCTGTTTGGGATATAGGTGTAACATTGGTCCCTTTTTATGGCACATAACTTTTCCTTTTCTAAGATAATATCTAAGGCTAGTCTATTTTCCCAGATTATTTTTAACTGTTTATTTCCTGCATGACATCTAAGGTGTGGTTGACAACCCGCTATTGATTGTAATATACATCGTTTACCCAACTACCTTTTTTTGCGTGTGTGGTACCGGGGATTGAACCCAGGGGCATTCCACCTCCGAGTTACACCCCTGGCCCTATTTTTTATACTTTATTTTGAAACCGGGTCTCACGAAGTTAGGGAGGGCCTCACTAAGTAGCTGAGGCTGGCCGCGAACCCGGATCCTCCGGTCTCCACCTCCCAAGTACTGGGATTACAAGCGTGCGCCACCACATCCAGCCCCCCAATCTACCTTTTTATTAATGGTGGACCATCAAAATAATATTGGTGTAAACCATGTAGCTACCTGGTTTTTAGCCTCAAATTCATTGGGACCACCCTTTTAAGTCTTGATTGAATTTACATATATGCAAGGGTCTAATGACCCACTAGAGGGTGCCTCCCTTTGGGTTTGAAATGCCAGGTTGAGCCGGGCGTGGTGGCGCATGCTTGTAATCCCAGTACTTGGGAGGCTGAGACAGGAGGATCTGGATTCGCAGGCAGCCTCAGCTACTTAGTAAGGCCCTCTGCAATTTAGTGAGACCCTGTTTCAAAATAAAGAATAAAAAATAGGGCTGGGGGTATAGCTCAGAGGTAGAATGCCCCTGGGTTCAATCCCCAGTACCACAAAAAAAAAAAAAAAAAAAAAGCCAGGTTGAAAGGAATTGCTAATCGTACTAGAGTGCAAATTCCACTCCAATTGGCAGGTAAACTCTCGAGTAGTGGTCCTCCACAATACCACCAGACGTTTGCTCAGGGGATTGATTATCCAGCTCCTCAAAGGACCAGCATTCACTGCAGCCAATACATTTCCCATGAACACTGACTGTCCCTCCCACCTTGAGAGGCACTGAAGTAGGAGACTCAGAGCCTTAGTCTTAGAAACATTATTAGGAATTTAGACTTAAGAAGAAGTAAAAATTCCCCAAACCCCTTCCCCCCCAGTTGCCTGAGCAGGGAGCAGGCACTTATAAGAGTTAAGGAACTGTTTCCTAGGCAACCTAGAGTCACCACCCAGGGGCTCTCCCTAATGTAAACAGGAGAGGGCCAGTTAAAGGACTGGAGAGAGCTGGGGGATGGTATGTAACTTGACTGCTTTCCTACCTCTTGTATCTTGCTCTGCTAAGGGTAATAAATATCATGCATACTCCTCCCCTCTCCAGAGTGGGGAGACAGAGGGTATAAAAGTCGGGTAAATGCTTTGTTCGATTACTCAGGCTCCTGGCATTGGTCACCTGGGTCATTTGCTGGCGAAATAAAAGAAACTTGTTCCATATTCTGGCCTCTGGATATCTTTTGTCCTGGGCTCAGGGGGTAAATTGAGGCTCCTGCAACAGCACGAGGTATAGTTAGTATTTGGGACTGGAGGCTCAACAGTTTTGGGGGGCTCTTCCTTTGGACCCTGAGCCACTGGGAACAGGAGGGATAGGGTCTTACAAGACTCACTGCCCTGTGCTGGATTGCCCTGAAAGAGGGCTATCATACATCTCATGCCCATTGGGTCTGAGGTCCACCTGAGTGGAAATGCTACCTGAGTTTTTGACCTGCCTGGTTTGTCTGCCATACAAATGTAATGGTCACCATTGTTTAAGGTGCTTGGAGAATTTTTAATCCATTTCGACCAGGCATTTGTTTTCCCATATCCTGTCTTAACCTTTATCATCTGGTGGAATTCCTTTATTTTTATTAGTGTCTCGGGTTGAGAGGTTAACATTAGCAACTGAGGTTGAATTATTAATTAATCTAACAGCAAGTTTCCCCATGGGATCATTTCCTGACATATCTGCCTGGAAGCCAGACCTGCGTTTAATGGAAAGAGCTGTCTCTCCTGGCTTGTGAATTAGCAAGAGTGGATTATACTGTAAATTAGCACAGGTGTCAAGGGAAACCCCTCTAGGCCTGGCTATTTTTTCTTTTAACTCCCTTGGAATTGGAACAGCTCTATATGGTGGGACTGTCCACCCTCCACCTGGGGTGGTCCCTTGAGACTTGCCCCAACTAGAACAAGGGACTTGCCTTGGATTATTTTGCTTTATTGCCCACTTTGGTTCTGGGCAGAGACACAAGACTTGACATGTATTAATCTTTATAGTTAGGGTTTTTTTTTTTCCTATAGTAACATTAATAGTTAATTGGACCAAATAAGGGCTACCCAATACCTGGAAGCTTAATAGAACTAAAGACCAGAATAAACTTAGAATCTTTTTACAGTTAACTTGAGAGGGTCCGAGTGTTGACTGATGGTCCATTGTCCTTTCAGGATAGGAGGTGGGGCCCCTTTAACCCATGTATAGTGAGTCCAGCCTCTTTTTGCAGTGCAAACAGCTATTTCAGTTGTAAGCAGCACCTGATATGGTCCTTCCCAGGCTGGCTCAAACTTGTCCTCCTTCCAGGTCTTTATTAGGACACTGTCGCTGGGTTGATGAGAGTGTGCTGGAAATTCAAGAGGTGGGGTTTGGGCTAACAATCCTTGTACCCTAAGAGAGGACAAGGAAGAGGAGAGACTCGACACATAATTTCTGAGAAATTGATCTTTGGTCTCCATCGTTGGTTTGTCTGAGCCCGGGCCCAAGTATGGGAGCCCATAAAGGATCTCATATGGTGACAGGCCGATGTCCCTACAGGGAGCAGTTCTAACCCTAAGGAGGGCAATTGGGAGACATTTTGTCCATGGGAGTCTGGTCTCCAAGACCAACTTAGTTATTTGTTTCTTTAGGGTCTGGTTCATTATTTCACCTCTACCAGAAGATGGGGGATGCCAGGGTGTGTGGTATTCCCATTTAATTCCCAGAACCTTTACCAGACCCCTAATAATAATAGCTGTGAAATAACTCCCATTATCTGAATCTATGTTTTCAACTAACCCAAAGGGGGGGGGGAGAGAGAGAGAGAGAGAGAGAGCGAGCAGAGGCTGGCCGTGAACCCGGATCCTCCAGTCTCCGCCTCCCAAAGTACTGGGATTACAAGCGTGCGCCACCACGCCCGGCCTTTACTTCCTTTTCTACAAGCTGCAATTTGGTTTTTGAAACCCTCAGGCCACATTGTCCCAGAAAGTTTAATAATTCTATCATAGCATCTGTAACCTTTTCTTTATCTGTTCCAGAGAGGAGTAGATTGTCCACGTATTGGATCAGTCCAATTGAGGAAGGAGCCTCAAATTCCTCTAGCACTTTTTCTAGAATTTTTCCAAACAAGTTGGGTGACTCTGTGAACCCCTGTGGTAGGACTGTCCAGCAATATTGCTGTTTCCTTCAATTCCAGGGTCCTCCCACTCAAAGGCAAAAATATCTCTACTTTCTTTAGCTAGAGGACAAGCCCAAAATACATCTTTTAAATTGACTACACTGAACCAGTTATGTTTGTGAGGAATCTTACTAAGAAGTGTATAAGGGTTAGGGACCATGGGGTGCCTGCTCTGAACAATTTGATTTATAGCCCTTAGGTCCTGAACCAATCTGTAGGACCCATCTGATTTTCTCACAGGTAATATAGGAGTATTAAATGGGGACATGCAGGGTTCAAGCAGGCCATCCTGGAGTAGGCCTTCTATGATGGGTTGTAACCCTATTCTCCCTTCAAGGGGTATTGGGTATTGCTTTCTCCTAACGGCTTCCCCTTCTCTTTTTAGTTTGATCTGAATGGGAGAAATCTTAAGCTCCCCTCTATTTCCTTCCATGGTCCAGACTACAGAGTGTATCCTCTCTTTGTCCAGAGCGGATAAGAGATTGAGTGAAACCTGAATCCTTTGATGGTCTACTTTTAATCCAATTCCTAATTTAGTCATTAAGTCCCAGCCCAAAAGATTAGTTCCTCCCTCAGGTACAAAAAGGTATTCTGCCTGGGCTAGTCTGGTTTTATACTCTACCTGTGTTTCCTCAAAAATAGGTACATTAAATCCTTCTCCCTTTACCCTGAAACCATTAATGATTTATTAGACAGCCTTAAAGAGGGGGGGGGTGATGGGCAAGGGAGGATCTGGCTGCTCCAGAATCAACCAGGAATGCTAATTCCTTCCTTTTAGGTCCCACCTGCAAATTTATCAAGGGCTCTTGGTAGGACCCATTTGCATAAAAGAGCCCCTGACTTCCCTAGTCCTCCTTGAAGGTCATTAAGGGGTATAACATTTTCTTCCTTTTTCAGGTCCGGGGCATTCCCTTTTAAAATGGCCTTCCTTTCTGCACTGGTAACATTTATTTTTCCCTTTCCATTTAGGGGAGCCCTGAGTTCCTCCTTCCTTCAGGGGTCCCTGGGTTGCAGATCTTTGTCTCCAGTTTCTGGGGCCAGTTTTCCCCTGGGTTACTTGTTCTACAGCAGAGACCATTATTTTAGCTTTTTGCCTTTGTTTTTCTTCATCCCTCCTTACATAGACCCTTTGAGCTTCCCTTAACAATTCCTCTAGGGTCCGATTTTCCTAGTTTTTAAATTTTTGCAGCTTTCTTGCAATGTCTGGCCAACTCTTAGTAACAAAATGTAATTTAAGCATTCCCTGTCCTAGAGAGGCCTCTGGGCTTAACCCAGAATATTTTCTCATTTGGTCCCTTAGTCTGTTAAGAAAATCAGCTGGCCCCTCCTCCTTTCCCTGCTGCACATCAAAAGCCTTGGCCATGTTTTGGGACCGAGGTACAGATTCTCTAATCCCCTTAATTATTAGTTCCCTAAGGCCCCTCATATGACTTCTGTGTTCTGGGTTGTTGTTATTCCATGGGGGCTCCTGATTGGGAAACTTAGCCTCAGCAGCGAGGACGTCAGGGCCTGCAGGGTGCTCTCATTCCCATGCGGCCATGGCTGCCTGTCTAATGGCTGCCCTCTCCTCTCCAGTACAGAGGATGCCCAAAATGGACATTAGTTCAGTCCACATGTAAATCTGGGGCCCTAGAAATTTATCTAGCTGGTCTGCAACCCCGTGGGGGTCCTCTATAAGAGGGTTGAGTTCCTTTCTTAGAGCTCTAACCTCGGAACTAGTTAGCGGAGCATTTATAAAACCAATAGCCCCTCCACCCATAGGAACTTCCCTAAGTGGGTAAAAAGCCTGCGGCTCTTCCTTTTTAGAAGGAAAAGGGAAACTTTGGACACCCCGTTTACATTGTTGAACCTCTCAGTCAGGGAAGAGAGGTACATAATGAAGGAGCAGGGTCTGAAGTTGCTGCAGTCGACTCAGATTCCCTCCCTTCTCCTCCTCCGTCCTCAGTGACTTGAGGTGGGTCAGTCGGCTGATTCCTTGAATTACAAGGGAGAGGTAAACAGTCAAGGGGGTCCCGATTGTTGTTTTTGCTCGTTTTCATTCATTTCTGCCTTCATAGGGAACAAGTCTACAGGCCCCTTCCTCTAGCAGAGCACATAATCTATTTCTTCCTGGGTAAAAGGATTTTTATCATTGACATATTCGATTAACGATTGGTAAACCCAATCCTCACTAGAACCAAATTTTTGCCAGAATACCGATGGTATGAAGATGGGTTCTTGTATCCAAATGAAACAGCAGTATTTTATCATTTGGTGTTTCTTTTTTCCTGCTGTCCCAGGATTCTCTTCCCAGTATTGGAGCATATGCCCCAGGAGGCTATCTGAAGGAATTTTATCTAATTCCTCCCTGTGTGCCCTTCCACAGGGTGAAGAGGTTCTATTTCCCATCTTGGCTTCCCTAGTTGTGGAACCACAACTAGATATTTGGCTGAGACCTAGTCTCCCCCTGCTGGAGGTTTCTACTATTTCTCCCAGATGCGCTTTGTCATCTGTCTCCCTCTTGGGAAATATATCCCCTGTAGACGCTTCTCGGCAGGCTAGTTAAAGCCCCTAGCTGGCTCCCCCGAAGAGGAGGCCTTATGCCATATGAAACGCCAAGGATATAACAGAACGGCAGATTCAGACTACACACCTGATGTATCTCATTCAAGTACACACAGCCTACTTCCCACCCCAGCCTTCCTAGTGCGGTTGTATAACCGCACTACTCATTCAAGCACACACACGCACAACCCCCGGGTTATCCCGACCACCCAGCTATGACTTGCTTCTCCCCGAAGTGTTCGTACCTGACTCCACGTGGGTTTTTGGCCGCTGCGGTATCTGTTAAGGCCTTCTCCCCACGTTGCCTTGCAATTTTTGCCTGAAGGTTTATCACCTGCTCCAGAGATTTTGAGTCCCTCTCTCCCCAAAGCTACCGCAACACAGCAGTAGGAAGCATCTCCCTTAAGAAGAGGGGATCCTCACCACCCTGGAGGGGCGCTATGCTCCGCATCAGGCGTCAAATTGTTAGAAATAACTTCATGCTGGGCGTGGTGGCACAAGCTTGTCATCCCAGTACTTGGGAGGCGGAGACCGGAGGATCCGGGTTCGTGACCAGCCTCAGCTACTTAGTGAGGCCCTCTGCAACTTCGTGAGACCCGGTTTCAAAAAGTAGGGCCAGGGGTGTAGTTCGGAGGTAGAACGTCCCTGGGTTCAATCCCCGGTACCGCAAAATAAATAAATAAATAAATAAATTTAAAAAAATAAAACAAGAAATAACTTTTCATGGCGTCTAAAGAAAAGACACATGTTCGAAAATTGCTTGGCAAGGCAATTTTACTTTTTTGCAAAAAAGGGTGCTCCCAGGTGTGTGAGAGAGCACACCTCACAAAGAACCCAGTGGGTCTTATATCCCTACCGCAAGGCTCCTCCTGCGCTGAACTCTTATTGGTGGGAGTTACAGCTTCACGTTCTTCCTGGTCAGCTATAGGGGAAGATGGGGGAGCATCCACACCTGCAATCTCTTAAGAGATGTTAATTTGGGGAAGGAATGTTAAGTCCCTACTGAAGGGCAAAAACAACCTCACTGGAGACAGCCATGCAGCCAAGAGATTTATTCATGCGGCGGGGTTCAGAAGAAAAGCGATCAGAAAAGCCGGGCGTGATGGCGCACGCTTGTAATCCCAGTACTTTGGGAGGCGGAAACCGGAGGATCTGGGTTCGCGGCCAGCCTCAGCTCTCTCTCTCTCTCTCTCTCTCTACTTAGTGAGGCCCTCTGCAACTTCGTGAGACCCGGTTTCAAAATAAAGTATAAAAAATAGAGCCGGGGTCGTAGCGCAGAGGTAGAACGCCCCTGCGTTCAATCCCCGTACCGCAAAAAAAAAAAAAAAAAAAGGCGATCAGAAGAGAGAGAGCGCGCACGCTGCTGCGCTTGGGATTAAATACAGGCCTAAACTGAGTTGGCCCGTTGCCATTGGATAGCTGAACTCGGTGTTGCATCTTATTGGGGGCCTGCGTGGTCCTTAAACTTATTGGTCAGTGGGATGGAGCGTGCACCGGAAGCCTGAGCGGCACCCAGGAAGGGGCGGGGTCCTTTGGGAAGCAGCCACGAGGCATGGGGGTAGGGTTGGGAGGAGAGTCCCCTCGGAGAACCGGTTCAGTCCATCATTCCCCCCTTTTTGATATTGTTTGGGAATGGGGTGCCGTGTCTTTCCAGCTACTTCCTGCTGTCAAGGGGGGCGACGGCTGGTGGGGGGAGGAAGGACTGGGCTGACCCGGTTCCAGGGAGAGGAGAATACCCAAAACCCCTGCACCAAATGTGTAGATTTCAGCTGGAGTAAAGTCCATTAGGGTGCCCTATAGCCATAAGTCCGTTAGCGTGGTTGTCCAGTCTGCAGTTCCTGTAGAAGGGGGATGAGCCCGCTGTCCATACGCAGCGCATCCAGGAATAAGCGCCATCTTTGGTATAGCATTTTGCTGGTAGGTACCTGAGCATGAGAGGAAAGAGAGAAAGGGGAAAAGAAAAAGAAGAGGGATGGGGTGGAGGTGGCCTGAGCCTCTGCTGGGGTTTAGGTATTCCACGTATCATCCTGGAGTGAGTAAGGGCTCACAGTTGGCAGCAGCTGATAATCTCTAAGGAGGAGCTGGTTAAAAGTTTGGTTAGAAATTTTGTTTACTTGGGTTTGTAAAAATTTCATAAGGCAGGGGAGGACCATGCAGAAGAGGAATATCCTAACTAGGGGGCCCATAATTGGCAAGAGCCAGGCTAGGATTGAATTGTTAAGGGATTCCCATATGTTGGAGTTAGACCCGGAGGAATCTTCGAGAAACCTTTCTCTTATATGATGGAGGTTTTTGATGTTTGTTTCTACTACCTGTGACTCGTTGATGTAATAGCAACAATCTTCTTGGAGAAAAATACAGGTCCCACCTTTTCGGCTGTCAATAAGTCAAGGGCCCTTCGGTTTTGCAGGGTGACTCCAGCTAGGGATGTGATTTGACGCTGCAGGGAGGCGAGGGATTGGGCAGTCTCCTCAATTGTGCTTTGCATTTCGGCCTGGAAAGTCTGAAGTTGTGAAACGCTATATCCCAGGGAGGTTGCACCTAGTCTGGTGCCTAGGAGAGACATTACCAGGGACACCCCAGCTACGACCGGGAGAAAGACTGCCCTTTTTTGCCGGGGAGGGGGAGAGAAGCAGGTTGGTTGAGCTAAATATGCCTGACGTCCCTCAGCAAAGGAAAATAATGTGAGTTGTGGGGCCAAGGTTGTAGGGATACAAGGTGTATGAGGGGAGTCATTAATATTTTTATACAGAGTGCCATTACACCAATAGAAAACACCATCCGGAGCCTGTGGGTAAGGTGGTAGGCGTGTTTGATTGCAAATGAGGGAGTGGTTGGGGGAGGGCGCATAGCAGAGAGGAAAGGTGTCGGTGGAATATAGGGGAACACCAGGGATTGAAAACGTGTTTGGAGCTCCTGCTTGTTGATCTGATGTGTGTGTGTTGTGGACTGCCGGTAAGGATGGGAGAGGAACTGCGATTAAAGGGGGTTGTGTTGTGTGATGTGTGAGATGAATTCGGGTCCGTTATCGGATTGAAAGGATGCAGGCAACCTGAACCTTGGGATAATTTCAGACACGAGGATAGACGCGACAGTACTTGCTCTCTTATTTGAGGTTGGGAAGGCCTCCACCCACCCAGAGAAAGTGTCAACCAGGACCAATAAGTATCGCATTTTGTGAACAGTGGGCATGTTAATAAAGTCGAGCTGCCAGTCTGAGGCCGGAAGGTGTCCCCGAGCTTGGTGGGAGGGAAATGTGCCGGGTTTAAGTGGTGTATTTGGGTTAGTGCGTTGGCAGGCCGTGCAGGTAGAGGTGAGTTGATGTAGGTGTTGTATGTTTTCTGTGGTTAGAGTTAGAAAGGACTTTGTAAAAGCAGTTAATGCCTGAGGGTTGGGGTGAAAAATAGAATGTAAATATGTGAGGATTGTATTAATTGAGGGCATTTCTAACTCTGGTTGGGGACTGGGGCAAACTGGGGCTAGGAGAGAAGGAGGGGAGAAGGAAAGGGCTGCATCCTTGGCTGCCTTGTCTGCTTTGGTATTCCTTTGAGTTATGGGTGAGTTGTCTGTTTGGTGTGATGGGCAATGTGAAATGCCTCTTTTTAGGGAGGAGGGAAGCCTTGAGGAGTTTGTGAATCCAGGATTTGTGTCCCTGTAACAGCTGTGGGACACTCTGGGAGAACTAAGAAGGCTAAGTTAAATATTTTGGCCTTGGGGGTGCAGTCAACCCCAGTTACAGTACATGTTTCTTAAGAAAAAAAAAGGGCCCAGGAGAGACAATCACAGAAAGGATTAAACCCCCATATCCAAGAGAAACTTGATATCTTTACCTGCCATGTCAAGAGTCACCCAGGCTCTTCTGTTGTCCAGCTGGTTAGAGGGTATTCAGAGGGGCCTTGCTGAGTCTTGGGCATCTTCAGTCTTTGAGGGTAGCCATGATAGGAGCAGATGACCTTACCTCCCTTTGGAGGTGAGGGCAATCATGCTTCCAATGTTTTTCCTCTTTACAGAGGGGGCACATCCCAGATGCAGATGGACTCCTGGCTAGGGCAGTCCTTGACCCAATGCCCAGGCTCTTTGCAATAATGGCAGGTGCCAGGCCTCGACTTTCTTTCCCTCTCTCGGGCAGGAGCCTTTGGGTATCTCTGAGGGGGCAGGGATTTATTACCCGATGCCAGGGCAATTAAGTGGGCGTGTCCTTATGTCTGTATTTGTCTCTTCTGGCTTTTAATTGTATCTACCTTGTCTGTTGTTGAAAACCCCAAAGGCCAAATTTAGAAGGTGATCAGTGGGAATCTGAGGTCCCATTTCCTGCTTCTGGAGGTTTTTTTTTTCCCCTAATATCTGGGGCTGATTGGCTAATAAAATAACTCCCCCATATAGCTTCCTTAAAACAATTTAGTTGCCTGTGGGAGCTTGAACAAAGAACACACATCAGAAATCAAGCTGAGTTAATTAACAGATCTTGTTCTGGTGGAAGTCAAGGAGGCAAGACTTCATGGGACCAGTGGTAATTTTAGAAATATATTACTTAAATATTTTCAGAATAGACTACAAGTTTAAACATTAATAAAAATCACAGGTACTTTCTGTAAGAAGCTTACTGGAAATGTAAAGGAAAAAAAGTATCAACATTCAAATAATCGATTGAAATGCTAATATTGCTAAATGATGATGTATGATATTGCACCTTCTTTTGGAAACAGCAAGTTGGAGATTGAAACATTTTTTACAACAGAATCAAAATCAGGTTCATGGAGTGAGAACCTGTTATACCTTTTTTTTTTAAGTTTTGCATTTTAGCAGATGCTCAGGAAACCTGAATATATTTATTTTATAAAGGAGCCAGTAATAATTAAAGTATAGTTATAAAGAAGTTAACATATTAACTTAACTTTAACATAATTTTAACCTAATATATATTAACTTGACTATAATGTAACCTTAATTTATATTAATTTAACCATGGGAACGAAAC
>PVJS01045402.1:0-16239 GCA_004027185.1 Glis glis
AAAAAAAAAAAAAAAAAAAAAAAAGAAGAGAAGTTAATTATTTACATACAGCGGATAACTTAGTTTCTTAGAGCACAGGGCAAACTTGATTTCCTCCTGGATGAAAAGGTAAATTATAAGGCCTACTGTTCAGATATAAAAATGTCTTAGTGCCTAATTCTCACAACACTCCTATTCGACAGATGGAATGACATTATTATTAATACTATTTTATAAGTGATATTTTTGGGGACTGGAGATCTTAGGTAACATCTCCAGTATTATATTGGGAGCTCTGAAACCAGGTCCAAGATATTACTAACCCTGAGCTTATTTTCAAACTCTATATTGTATTAATTCATCTGATAGGTCAGCCACAAGAGGAGACACAGGAAAGGTTCATGAAAAGAACATGTATTATACTCACAGGTACTGGAGACAGTAGAGACACCAAGGCATGAGGGCCACATGGGGAAGGCACCACAGATTGGCTGGGAGCAGAAGGTAGCAGCAAGAGGAAAGTTTAAACCAGAGTCCGTATTGAAGATTCTACCAGAAAAACAAAGCAGGATACAATAAGCAGTTTGGGACTGACTAATTTGCATAATTCTGGAAGGGTATACACGTTAGGGGTGGCCCCTAGTTGACAGGTTCCTGGCATGGGATGATTGAATCAGAGGAATATGGATCCTGAATGTTTGTATATCAAAGGTGCAAAGTCCTGGTTGAGCCCTTGATTATGTCTAAGAATTCGCTGGCCCATGGAGGGACAGTCTCTCCACAGCCTGAAAGGTATCTGTGATAGTTAATCTAATTTGTCAACTTGACTGAATCATGACACACCCAAGATCATGTGACTTTGGGTGTGTAACAGCAGATTAAACAGAAAGTCCTGCCCTAAATGTAGGCAGCAGGGTTCTGATAGGTGCAGGACTTAGATAAAAGGAGAAAGCCTCGTAGAGGCACATGCGACTCTTTCCGAAGAAAACACATCTGCTTTCATCTGAGATCATCGGCCTCCAACTTCGCCATTTCTCCGAAGAGCTTCTTGATCTTCTGCTCTCGTCTAAGATCGTCGGCCTCCAGCCCTTCAAACTGAAACTTCACCATCGTTTCTCCGAAGAGCTCTTAGACCGCTTGAGCAGCTACTGGTTCCTCTGACTCTCCACGTGCAGTCGGAACTTGGGACTACATTGTAAGCTGATCTGATAAACCCTTTTTTCCATATACTCATTCTGTGAATTCTGTTAGTCTAATGAACCCTGACCAATACAATATCCTTTAAAAAAATCAAAATGCATAGAAAACTACATGTATATATATATAATGCATATATAAAATGCAACTACCAACTCGTCTTTCTTATTTTTCCTGAAAATGAGAATATCCCAAGGTTTCTTGTTATTTTAACTCTTCATCAATCAGTGGCATTTTAAAGGTATATAATACCATTAAGTTCCTAACTTCTTTCTCAAAATTATCAAAGGTGGCCTGCTAGCATTCTGTTACAAGATCTAATACAATGAATACAAAACAATCTAAACCAGAGTTTTTGAAATTGAGAGCCATGACATTTTAGTAGATGTGAATTCAAGTTAGTGGGTCATAACTTGCTTTATAATATTTGAAATGAATAGAAAAATTAATATAAGATAGAAATGTCTGAATATGTTGCACATAGTAATAGTAAGAATTTTAAAGTTAAAGTTTGTCCCACTTGAATAATGTCTATAAATAGTGTGATTAAATATAAAATGAATTGTTTTGCAGTGGGGAATGATGAAAAAGTTCCAAAATATGGTTTCAAAACTTCTGCGTGGCTGATTTTAGAAACATATTTAACATCATCCAAACATTGCCTGTTTGAGAAGGGAAGATAAGTGGAAAGAATGTTGCCATTTTAGAAAAATAAAGTATAGAGAAGAAATTTTTTTTTGTCACTGAATCCAGTGTTGTCAATGATAGATTCCACTGATTGGGAAAAAGAAAACCTATGAATCAAAAGTAAATGAACAAAGTCTACCGTTTAGTTTAATTTATCTATCATATGATCCCTGGTGCTCTCTGGTCTTGAAGAATATATTCTTCCCAAACCATTCTAATTCTGAGATTCCTAAACAAAAGCTCTGATGGATGAAATCTTGCCATCTAGGTATCTATTTTCCTGCTTAGAAATGAATCTTACATCTGTGGTAATATATTCCAATTACCAAGAATATGCTTCATTATAAATAGAAGGACATGGAATCAGGTTCATCTTACTCTTACCTGAATTTAGTTTGTGGAAGTCTGTTACTAGCTGATAATTGTATCAGAGAATTTAGATATCTTGTTCTCCAACCAGGAGAGGCTCATAAATACAGGTCTTTTACTCAGTGATTGGAAAAGATTATCTTCTTAATTATGACTGTTCTTTTCATCCAGTAACTGGCCATTGTGTTGTCAAGACTCTGAATTAAATACTAAACTAAATACAAAGAAAGACTACATGATACAAGTTTCATATATGTTTAAGGGTGTTTTAACACACACATACACACACACACACAAAACAACAATAGTAATAAGAAAAAACAGGATAATTTGTGGGAGGCATAGCAATAACCTCAAACCACCTTATAGTCCTCAGATCTTAAATAGTTAGCAAATCCTCGCCAGGGAAGACCACTCTCAGATTAATAAACTACCGATAATGTTCAATAGAAAAGTACCTCCAGCATACCCTGCTTCCTATCTGTATACTCTCTTGGCAAAGTATGACATTCATATGAATATTTTACTGGAAAGCATTCCAGAATCTTGATTCTGATGCTTTCTCACTATGAATGATCACACAACCTTTTTAAAACTAAGTATAGGCTGGGCGTGGTGGCGCACGCCTGTAATCCCAGTACTTTGGGATGCGGAGACCGGAGGATCCGAGTTCGCGGCCAGCCTCAGCGCGCATGCGCGGGCGCGCGTGCACGATTTATCTCCTCTCTCTCTCTCTCTCTCTCTCTCTCTCTCTCCCTAGTGAGGCCCTCTGCAACTTCGTGAGACCCGGTTTCAAAAATAAAGCATAAAAAAAAAATAGGGCCGGGGGCGTAGCGCGGAGGTAGAACGCCCCTGCGTTCAATCCCCGGTACCGAAAAAAAAAAAAAAAAAAAAAAAAAAAAAAAAAAAAAAAAAAAAAAAAAAACTAAGTATATGTACTTAAAACATTAATTGGTAGAAGGAGGAAGAAAGAGCAGAAGGCTAAAAATACTCTATATCCTATAGGAATATGAGATTTAAATGAAATAGAATGTGAAAAACAAGTCGTAATGTCTACTATATAATAATCTCTTAATTACACATATCAGTTTTAAAAATCACTGTGACTGTTCTGAAACTGTGATGTAGAATATAATAAGTACATTACCACAGGATCACCTTTGAAATAATGGAACTCATTCATTTATTCATTTTTGGGCATTTACCATGTTAACTCTAATGAGGTTAAATGTATGAATAAAATGTGCTTCCTCCATCCATAAGTCTACCAGGGGAGAAAGATATGCAAGCAAACAACTATAATGCATCGTTACGTAACTGTAATGGAGACAAAATATAAAGTGCAATGAAAACGCAGAGAAATCCTGAAGTAAAACTCCAGACAGCAGCAGTGACTTGGTTTACTGCCACTTTCATACATTAGTTGACAAATGTTTAGAACATAGGGAAGAATATATTGGTAGAAAAGCAGCGAAATAGCAAGTTCTTTTTACCTGTTCTCTCTTTCTTATGCAACCTTTAACTACATAAAGAACTAAAGAACATACTCTTTCTTATGCACCTTTAACTAAAAAGATAAGAGGTGTGAGTAGCTGAGTTTTTCACTCTCTCTCCCCAGAGCCTCAATTGCTTTCCATACATTATTTATTTATGTATTATTATAATATTTCAGAAAGTAAAAGACCAAATTGTGTTAGATCTCACCAGATCTTTTGTTTTTTTATTGTGAGACAAAATGTTTAAGCAGTTATAACAGCAGATCAAAGATGCCTAGAAATTATGTTTCACAATTGATGTTTCTGATTTTATATACAATTTTCTTCCTATATTTTGTGTTTGTGTTTTTATCCTTTCTATAGAGTGTTATTTCTGATTATTATATTTGAGCTATGAAGGGAAGCTGGGCAACTATGCACGCATACACAAACACTGATTTACTCTGAGAGTCATGAAGAGGCCATCTTAATAGGAGCAGAGATCTTTCACTGAAGGACAGCACACAGTTGAAACTAGAGAGCCAGGGAAATGAAAACCATAACCCTGTTCTTCTTTCTCCCTTGGAGGTCCTAATGGGGCTTCCTTTAGGGCAAATTAAATGGAAGCCCGAGGGCATGGAGAGTCGCTTGATGTTGTTAATACACATAAGCCTCCCAGGACAGAGAGCGAGGTTGAGACGGGTGAAGAGTGGATGTGAATGAGGATGGTAAAACAGACAGTTAGTGTATTTGTGCTTACATATAATCATTCACACACACACACACACACACACACACACACAAACACACAATTCTTACTTTTTAGCAGTCACCAGTTCACAATTTCCTCCTTGATTGCAATTTAGAGTTTTCCGTCACGAGAGACATTATATTAGCTGTAGAAATTTGTCATTGGCATTGCAGGAACATAGCAGTGAATACCTATATGAGCCAACCAGATATTTCTAAGCTAATATGGTTCCAAACATTTATTTTGCAAAAATAAAATGCAATAGATGAAATAGATGCAACTCTAGAACAAAAGCCCCAGCAGTTTTCCAAGAGGCATTGTACATAGGGACATTCGGTGGCAGAGGTGCTGGAGCCAAAGATCAGAAGTACGCCTCGCCTCCAGGCCTTCCCTTAAGACTGCTTTCAAGCACCTGTTTCAAAGTTTGTGAGAAGTTTGATTCTATGGATGAACTTCAGTGATCTACTGCACCAGATTTTAATCATGAGGACTAGTCCGGCCAATTTGAATGTCCTTCACAGGTTATTCAACTGCATAACTTTATGGTCTAGGAATAAAAGTTTGTGTATACTAGTTATCACACACACATGATTGCAGGTATTCAATGGAGTGGGCAATAGAAGGTGTTTGAAGATAAAAAGCTCCAGGGTTAGGTGACTTTCTGTTACAGTCAATTCTATTTCACTGTCACTAGGCTTTCAGTATCTTTGAGTTTTGTAAATAACTTTCCTAGTGGCTTATAAAAGAAATGGAATACCTGCCACTACCCTCTGAAAAATCTCTCTGTGATGGCTTGGCAAGTTATTTATTTGAAATAGCTGTAAAGTGTAGGGCATTTTGGTCTCTAAAAACCACAGACATGGGCCATTCTTGGAAGGAAACTACTGGAAAAAATAAAGCAAAGCAACTTTCCAACTCCTAGCTGCACCTCCCATCTGCCAGGTAATTTTTAACTCTCTGGAAGCAGTATCTATCTGAAGGATATAGAAATATGAAAGAAACATGGTAATGATTATTGGAGTACAAAAGACTAATTTGTCTTTCAAGTATACAGAAATATTTTAGGAAGCAGTGGTTAATTAAATTTGCTCCTGTTATGCAGCTTCCATGCATTTACCTTTACATCCTGGTGATTCAATATTTTAAGTAGATTCCCTGGCCATTGTCTTAGGTTCTGCATTAAAATCACCCTTCCATTGAGGTGCGATTACAAGTTTTTGGTTGAGACTATTAGTATTCCCTTTTAAAATAGCAAAATCAACTAGCCTGTCTCTTCAAGCTTTTGCCCTTCTGTTTTCATTTGCTTGTTTATAGTGTAAGTCTCAAAATCTATGTGAAGGCTAATCTGGATTGTCAACTCAACTGGATTATGAAACACCCAAGATCATCTTGTGACTTTGGATGTGTTGATGAGATGACTGGCTTATGTAAGAGCAGATTGAAAGGGAAGTCCTGCCCTGAATGTGGGTAGCACGGTTCTGTTAGGTGCAGGACTTGGATAAAATGGAAGAAGAAAGCTGCATGAAGGCATGAGTGGGTTCTTCCTGTGAAAAGCACATCTGCTCTCACCAGGGATATCAGCCTTCAGCCCTTCGGCTCTTTGAACTCGACTGTCACTATCATTTCTCTGGAGAGTTTCCTGGCCTTTCCATGTCGGACAGGGACTGCATTATCAGTTGCTCTGATTCTGAGACTCCAGCTCTTACACCGTTTGAACAGGTGCTGATTTCTCCAACTCACCACCTGCAGTCCTATCCTGCTTTGTACTGTAAGCTGATTTGATAAATCCCCTTTTAACATATACATATCCTGTGAGTTCTGTTACTCTAGTGAACCCTGTCCAATAATACAGTCTACCAGAAAACTTCTGACATGAGGTGACAACCATGATGGGAAACTCTTGTAGGCTCAGAATGACAAACCTAACTAGCTTGCTTCTTGCACTACTGAGTTTCTTATTATTAAATAACTCTCTTTTTTATACTTTTATTTGTGCATTATAATTATATATCATAGTGAGGTTCAAAGTCATATTACCAAACATGCACACAGGTCTTGGTGTGTTTCCCTTCAGGCCCCACCCTGGTATTCACCCTTCCCCGTACATAAGAATAAGATTGGTAGTGATACCTTCATACCTGGACATAGCATTATTTGAACTGTTTCATTCATCAGTTCTTGCTTTTCCCCTCCCCATCTTTCTCTCTCATCTTCTTCCACAACATCCATTTTGTGAAGTCATAATGTGTTTATTTTTAATCTGTTATTTAAAACAACCCAAAAAATCATAGATAAATAACACAAAAAAAATCAAGGTTTTCTGTTGTTTTCAAACAAAATATGTTGTGGAACAAATTACTAACTGACTACAGAGAATAAGAACCTGCATCAGTTAAACTATTTCCAGGCCAGAGATCATTCTGAGAATATGAACACTTGGGCATTTATAAAAATTTGGAGGAAATCACTGGTTTTTCTACAAACCAAGAATGAGAATTCAAGATAAATTTAATCTATGTCATAAAGTATAGTCTAACCATTCCTTCTATATGAATTGCACATATTTTCTTTTGTTATATATCAGGTGTACAAATACGGTCCTGGAGGCTAAATACAGCTGATCATTTTTTATTGAGACGTAGTAGAATATCCTTTTAAAATAGCACAATCAACTACCATGTCTCTTTGAGCTTTTGCTCTTCTGTTTTCATTTACAGAGATCCTGTTTCAAATAAAAAAATAAAATAGGGCTAGGGGTGTAGCTCAGAGGCAGAATTCCCCTGGGTTTAATACCCAGTACCACAGAACAAACACATGTAGTGAGTAGGGGCTTGGTCTCTTGAAATTGTTTTCTTCACCTTGGCCTATTCTGGCTGTCACATCAGGTCTGATGAGCCATGGAAGGATTGAAGGATTATAATCAAGGGGATTACAATCATATGTGAAATAGAGAAAGACTCCTTTGGCAGCTATGTAAAGTTTGGATTAGCAATGAACATGTTCTTTTTGTGTTTTGAATTCAGTGAAACTGTAAAGCTCTAGTTACACTCTGCCAGTGTCAATCTTTAAGCCTCCTTAAAAGGCAGGGGCAAGCAGGTTGTGGTAGTGCATGCCTGTAATCCCAGTACTTGGGAAGCTGTGACATGAAGATGGCAAGTTTGAGGCCAGCCTCAGCAATTTATCGAGACCTTCAGCAGCCCTGTTTTAAAATTAAAAATAAAATGGGCTGGGTGTGGTGGTGCATGCCTATAATCCCAGTACATGGAAGGCTGAGACAAAAGAATCGCAGGTTTGAGGCCAGCCTCAGCAACTTAGCAAGACACTCTGCAGCCCTGTTTCAAAATTAAAAAAATAAAATGGGCCAAGGGCCCTGGTTTTAATCCCTATTAACACACACACACACACACACACACACACACACACACACACACACAGGCAAGAAGGGAAAGAAGGGACCAGGGCACTTCATACATTTGTACAGTTTATACAACTACTCCACTTTAAGAAACTCAGTTCACACTGACTACGTAGTGTCATATAGTGCCCAACCTATGTGGCTGTATGTAGTGACCCTTCTAGGGACCATGTGTGACTCTAAGCACACTGTCATCATTGGCCAACAAGCAGAGAAGCAGAGAGGTAAGGATTCAGATAGAATGAAAAGCCAACAAGAGATTGGGTTCTTTTCCAAATATGCCCTTTAGCTTTTCCTTGACCTTGGATGCATGATTTAATTTATGTGCATGTCAATTTCTGCCTTTGTAAAGTAAATGTTTGGGGTAGATTACCTCTCCTTTCTCCTACTACTAAAATTAAAAACATGTGAGTTTATGCTTTGAGAATACCTACTACTGTTTCTTTTAAATATAACCACCATTTATTTTGTTCATCTCCCCTCTTCCTGTAATTATACATTCTAGTATATTAGATTAGAAAAAAAAGAAAATTAATATTTGATTAATGTAGAAGTCATTTTTAAACAACCAATTTTAGTGGCTTCAAACACTTTAAGAAATTCTATAATAAAACAAGCCTTAATTAATTTTCTATTACTAAAACCTTAATAAACTCAGAATTTATAAAAATGCCAATCTCAATTTTTATAAGGAATTTTAAGTATAACTACTATATCCATATTTATGATACTTTAAAATATTAATAGTAGTTGTAGATATGAGTAGAATTGAGTGACTGTGACTTTACCTTCTTTATTGAATACTATAATGAAAGTATATTTAGTTTACAATGAAAAAACATAAAAATGTGTAACAGCCTAATAAAAAATATTTCTTGACATTAAAAAAGAATGACTATGTCAATAAAATTCCTATTTTATTAACTGCGATAAAAATTGCATTTGTAATATTTTACCACATTAACAAACTTAGTAAGATGCCCAAAACTCATAAAAGTAGAATGAAAAATTACAAGTGAAATAACTCATTGAAATTATTCAATGGAAAGACTAAGAACAAATAAAAAATATGAATGTTTTTATAGATTAAACATGTATTAACAACATGAAGAGAATAAATGTCTCTATTTCTATTAGAAATTTTTACTAAAGAAGAGAGAAAAGAATTATTATTGCTTAATATAAAAGTATTATGTTTGTGAAATATTAAAGAACATTATTTGCTATACATATATAATAATTTTATAGGACAGTCATTTTTGTTAGACTTTCCTTGCTTTTGGGGGGATCTGTTATCAAAACTTACTTTGTAAAAGCATAAATACACTAAAGATAATTTTCAGACAAGATATAGCATAAAAACATTCTTCAAAAAATTAAAGAAAGAAATAGTGGGTTATGATTCCTGCAAATCTAACAGTGACCTTGTGGCTCTCCAAAAAAAATTTTAAATACATACAGGAGTCCTTCTTTAGGATTATTTGGGTGTCCTAAAAATTAGCCCTTTCCTTTGGCAAGATTAAAAAATAAGTTTTTTTTAAAGCCCCATAAAACAGTGAAGGAATTACATAATATGTTATCTAAAGGTAGAAAATTTACAACAAATTACCTTAGATTTTGGTTTCCAACATATCTACTTTTTCAGTCCAACCTGATTTATTTACTGCTTCTCCACACACAGTTAATAGTTACCTGAGATTGATTACTAGATTTCAAATTAGCTATTTCTTCTCAAGATTACATAAAAGCCAAGAGAGGCTTAAAAATCGTCTCAGTTGAGAAACAAAGAAAATTTCATGGTTATAAACATTTTATGACTATCCACTAGTTGTAAACATTTGCATTTTCTTACTTTTCAAGTGCTCTGATAATCAGCTGTCCCCGATGAAACTCATTATTTTATTCATTGACTTATTCATCCACTCCATGAACACTTGTTAATCAGAAACACCTAAAAATAAAAGTTAACAGGTTGGTTATTTAAACTAAAATTAGTCTATTTGAGAATTTTCATGAATTCCAAATGGCTACCTCTATTAACTCCAAACTGTTTTCATGGGTAAGCCACCTAATAGAAACTCACAATCTATGTTATAGATTATTTTTCTGCCCAAGGATAATTTAATTTTCAACTAGTAAAAGTTTATTAAAATACAGACTTTATGTGGTCATGTTCCATCACCATTAAAACAAATAAAACGCCCACTTGAAGCATTCATTTTTAGATTCAGCTTCTTAGTGATTTAAAAAAAAACAGAAAAGACAAAAGGTCACAAAAGGTCACAACATAGCTATGACTGAATTTGCAGTAGGCACCCTGTCACCTCCATAACCTTGGAGGTGGTTTACCTATCCCCTCTGTCAAATCAAAGAACTATTTTCACTGATTTTTCTCTTCCCGTTCTGCATTCTATTGACTCTTTTCGGCACTGTACTTGCTTTACATTGTGTGCTTTCCTGCCCTGCCAAATAATTGTCATGTGTGTAAGTGAGCTATTTTTACCTTAATACTAAATTACCAACTGCCCCCAAACTCAATAGCTTAAAGATAAATTATAATTTATTCTTATACACATGTAGTTTGTTGAGGATAACTCTACTAATCCCAGGACCAAGCTTCCTCTTGTCTCTGCATGTTTACATGGAGTTTAGATCTCCAATGGACTCAGGGTCTATGGGTGGGCTTGGTTGCCCCAGTGGACTAACCATGACGTGCTGTTCTCAAGGCAATGGCAGAAGCATAACTTGGCAAACGGAAATATGCAAGGCCTCTTAACAACCTAGGCTCAGAATGAGCAATTTATTACTTCTGACTGTTTCCATTGTCCAAAGAGAATCATATGCCCAACTCTTTCTTGAAGATTTATATAAAGGTAAAATATTACCAGGATTATATATTGCCCAAATTAGAAGTAGCCCTATGTGGGTGACATTTTATAAGTCATTTATAGATGCTTTAAATTAGGGTGTCAGATCTTAATATTTTTATGATATGCTTTTTATTATTGAAAATACAATAGCAATGAGAATATTGTAAAAAGAAAAATGCTTAGATTTTCCCACTGTTGCAATTATATATATATATATATATTTTTTTTTTTTTTTTTTTTTTGCGAACCGGGGATTGAACCCAGGGGCGTTCTACCTCCGCGCTACACCCCCGGCCCTATTTTTTTATACTTTATTTTGAAACCCGGTCTCATGAAGTTGCGGAAGCCTCACTAAGTAGAGACAGACAGACAGACAGGGAGAGACACAGAGAGAGCTGATGCTGTCCGCGAACCCGGATCCTCCGGTCTCTACCTCCCAAAGTACTGGGATTACAAGCATGCGCCACCACGCCCGGCGTCTGTTGCAATTATATTATATGCCATGCATTTTTTGTTTTGTTTTGTTTTTCTGCTTGGAAACCATACTGTGAGTATTTCCTCTGTACCTTAAGAGACAACCCCATATCAGGCATCATAAACATCTATTGCCCAGGTGCGAATGAGGTTTATCTCCAAAAAGTTTGTGTGTTAGAAGCTTGATCTCCAGGGCAGAGGTGTTAGGAGATGGCGTGGAGCCTTCAAGAAGTGAAACTTTTCAGAAATGGGAGGGCCTTAGGTCACAGAGGAAGCTACCCTATGATGGGATTAATGTAGTGCTCCTTGGACTTTTTTTTTGTTTGTGTATGTGTGTGATACTGGGGATTGAGCCCAGGGGCATTCTATCTCTGACCTATACCCCCAGCCCTGTTTTTATTTTTTATTTTGAAACAGCGTCTCACTAGGTTGATGAGTCTCACTACTTGCTGAGGCTGTCCTTGAACCTGTGGTCCTCCTGTCTCAGCCTCCCAAGTACTGGGATTACAGGCGTGTAATCCTGGCCTCCTTGGACTTTTGAGCTCTCTCAGGAATGAGTTGTAAGACCAAGCTGGCACCTGAGTTGCTCTCTGGCTTCCTGCTCAGTGCTATGATCTCTTCCTCCCACATTCTCTCCTATTGCCATAATGTCATCCACCATGAGGTTCTCACCAGAGCTGAAAAACTGCCCATGCCAATGGGCCTATGAGCCTCAAACCTTTGAGCTAAATCAATCTCTTTTCTTTATAATATTAGCCTCCATCATGTATTTTATTATTATAAAAATGAACTATCATATTTATATCTCCTTTTTGGAGACAGTTGTTTTCTATGTGTGTAACAATTAGTCTCTATCTTTTTAAGGTTTGTGCTATTGTAGATCACATTACAATGACATCATAGTCATTTCTTCTCTTTTAGTCATGATAGTAATTTCTCCTTTTTTTTCTTTCTTTTATTTTGTTCTCTTTTTTGTTTATTGTTGTTTGTTTTGTTTTGTTTTTGGTACTGGGGATTGAACCCAAGGACATTCTACCTCTGAACTACACCAACAGCCCATTTTATTTTTGTTTTGAAATAGGGTATTACTAGGTTGCTAAGAATCTTGCTACAATGCTGAGGCTGTCCTCAAATGTGCGATCCTCCTGTCTCAGCCTCCCAAGTACTGAGATTACAGGTGTGTACCACTATGCCTGGCTTCATAGTTATTTTGTTTACTTTATTAATACATGATGAAATCTCTGAAGTGGAATTATAAGTATCAACAGATATAAATACCAATTGTGTTCCAGTTGCATAGTGCGGTGGTATTTACAAAAATTAACTACATATACTATAAAACTAGATCCTATAAATTTCATTGAGGTGCTAATGAATTTAGAGAAATTCATGGGAGAACCCTAACCATTGTCAATAAATATATTTAAAAGCTCCAAATATTTCTTATGTATGAAAACCAATAATATATAGGTCTATATTATTTATATTTATTTTTTATGTATAAAAGCCCAATCTTGGTTTGCTTTATTAAATGCTTAATTTTTACAGAAGTGACAAAAAATTCAAGACCTGGAATATTGAAGTTATGCAACATCTTATTTCTGCTTGCTTTTTATGTGGATTGCTTCATAAGTTTGGGGGGAAATCCCCTTTCTAACAGCAGTACTTCCAATATATTACTTCTACATGCATTAGTGTGGATGTCCTCTATTATCTTGTAGTAAATTATTAAAAACATCTTAAAAAAGATGAGTCTCATTTTGCCTGAGGTGGTGGTCTTCTATATCCACATTATGACTCCAGATTGTCTATAGCTAGAATGGTTTCTGCACAGTGGTGGATAAAAAGCCTATTTCAAAGAGCTTCATGAGAGAACACTATACAAGAGGAAGTAGAGAATGTGAGCATAGGAAACTTTTTAGGAGTATGATTGAAACGAGAACTGAGATTATGCATGGCAACTTAAAGATATCAGAGGACTTTTTAAGAAAAAAACTAAAGTAAATAGATATAATGATGTGAACATTATTGATTCAAGGAAAGAAAGAGGTGATTGAAGATATTATGTCTGAAGACTGGATCGTAGAAAACTAAATGCTCACATAAATGGAAGCATTGCATTTTAAGATATTAGAAGCTGTGCAAACTAGGGGGATGCTGTGGACAGTGGGAAGGAGCAGAAAAGAAAGAAAATCCTGTGTCATATTACTTCTGACATTTATATTAGCTTTCTTTCCTATGAGAACTAATTTTCATAGAAAAACATTTAGCCAGTAATATTGATTATAGACTTTGAAGAAATTGCTCTCCAACTACACTGATAGCTGACATAAAAGAGGCTATCAATAAATACTTATTGAGCCAGGTGTGGTGGCGCACGCTTGTAATCCCAGTACTTTGGGAGGCAGAGACTGGAGGATCCGGGTTCGCAGCCAGCCTCAGCTCGCTCTCTCTCTCTGTCTCTCTCTCTCTCTCCCTGTCTCTCTCTCTCTCTCCCTGTCTCTCTCTCTCTCTCTACTTAGTGAGACCCTCTGCAACTTCGTGAGACCCCATTTCAAAATAAAGTAGAAAAAATAGGGCCGGGGGCGTAGCGCAGAGGTAGAACGCCCCTGCGTTCAATCCCCGGTACCGCAAAAAAAAAAAAAAAAAAAAAAAAGAAACAGCTATTATAGTTAATGAACACAGATTTTCCTGATTATGCCTTGAGTGTCATTTATCCACCAGTATTTCAACATTGTCGTAAATGACACTAGCTAGTTTCCAAATTGGTTGATTGAAGGGAGATAAAAAGTTAGTCAAAATATGTAGAGTTTATATGAATTTTTCACTTTTCAAAGGATTAGCATAATTCAAATCAGAATACTTTCAGAAAACTAGAATTTTTTAAAGAGTGTACCACATTTCTACCACCATATGCATTCCTAAATTTTACTTTAACAAAATTCATTTTACTAACTATGCATATGTTAATTTCATTTCCTCCATGGCTAATATTTTCATAATATACAGCACAAAAACACATATCAACTAACATTTTCTAAACTCTTAGATTCTGCAGACAATGTGAACATGTCATCTAAACAATGAATTGTTTTCCCCCTCCTAATTACAGATGCTTGTTGTTGACAAACAAGTATTATTATGTTCTATTTAAAAATTGTCAGTATTAAATATCAAGGAATATTCATGGTTTTTATTGTTAAAAATATAAAGAGCTATTTTAAGGGAATGAACTGTGAAACGAATATATTCTTACTCACTACAAAAGGATGTATAATATCTCCTTGCTGAAAAAACTGAAACTTAGGAAAAAAGATCATATATAATGCAATGTGTTTTATTGTAGTGTTTTAATATCATATAATATGTTTTGAATTTATGGTGAGATGCATGGGGCCATGCTTTAGCAGGATGCTAGGCAGGAGACTTTAGGGGCAGAAAACAATAAGATCTTATTAAACATTCCACTTTTTATCCTCCTGTGGAATTGAGAATAATTTTTTTAAAAGCTAGTTTAATCAGTATCTCCATTTTAACTTCATGAAATCACAATTTTCTAATATGAAAACTCTTGTAAAATGATTTACAGAAATCTTTTAATTGAATACAAGAAAGTTCCTGAGCATTTTCTAAATTATCACTTACTTTTCCCACAACATACAATTTCTCAATCTATACAAGATCTGAATACTGGGCTTATATTATATTCATGGATAAGTAGAATTTTCAGAAAGCATCTTCAAAATGGGTGTGTATTAACTTTTAATGAAAATATCATTATTTTGTGGCTGGAAGTTTTCTACTAAGAAAGTAGGTTTGGATTTGTGTCCTATTTTATGCAATCTGTTTATCCTTGCTTTGTTTTCTTTTTTTTATACTTTTATTGGTGCATTATAGTCTTGCATCACAATGTAGTTCATAGTGATGGTGACAAACATGCACACACTTGCTTAGCTTTCTATGCTTCATAAATTCTTGCTTCTCACAGAGCTAATATGATATTGATTTTATTATTTATTTATTTTTGTGGTACCAGGGCATTCTACCTCCAAGCTACACCTCCAGCCCTATTTTTTATTCTTTATTTTGAAACAGGGTCTCACTAAGTTGCAGAGGGCCTCACTAAGTAGCTGAGGCTGGCCATGAACCTGTGATTCTCCTATCTCAGCCTCCTACGTACTGGGATTACAAGCGTATGCCTCCACAACCAGCTTTGATATTGATATTTTTGAAGTTGTGTTTTGCTAAAAATTGGAAGCATTTTTCAGATCAATAGTTTACTAATTTTTAAACTTCAAAAGGCTTTGAACAGGATAGATTGTGAACATGATGACTTATTCAGAAAATCTTGTAATGCATCCGTTTAAATATAGTAACAGAAATTTATAGACAAGGCTGGCATAGCTTGCTCACAAATAAGTTAGATAAATTAGTAAGTGGAATTCACTGGATTTCTTTACTATCAACAAATATTTGGACAAAGTAGTAGCAATAGAATACAGTCAATAGTTCTAAGACATCGTGAGATGTACTACATGTTAGGACATTATTCTCAAAAGCACCAAAAAATGAGTTCACACAATGGTTCTCATATGCTCCCTTACATACTGTATCCTCATTCTTGACCTTTAAATGTCCTGACATCCCTTCAGTTATCAGTTACCTGTTCAGTTTACAAACACTCATCCAGTAAATAATACGTAGTCAAAAGGGGACACTTCTCTTCAATGATGGAATGCTAGATCCAATGCCTGGCTATTTTCATCACTACACTTATTCATTTACATTTTAAAAATAACTCAAAAAAATTCAAAACTGTTAGAGTCTATTCTTTTATCTTAATATTCTTTTGTAATTTTCTTGAAGACCACATTCAAAGTTAGAATTTACTTTCTTTTATTTTTGTCTTCTCCTTCTCCTTCTTCTCCTTCTCCTCCTCCTCCTCCTCCTTCTCCTTCTTCTCCTCCTCTTTCTCCTTCTCCTCCTCCTCCTCCTCCTTCTTCTTCCTCGTGTGTGTGTGTG
>PVJS01045403.1:0-16249 GCA_004027185.1 Glis glis
GTACTGGGGATTGAACCCAGGGGCATTCTACCTCCGAGCTACACCCCCAGCCCTATTTTATTTTATTTTATTTTTTGCGCTACCAGGAATTGAACCCAGGGGCATTCTACCTCCGCACTACGTCCCCGGCCCTATTTTTTTTATACTTTATTTTGAAACCGGGTCTCACAAAGTTGTGGAGGGCCTCACTAAGGAGAGAGAGAGAGAGAGAGAGAGAGAGAGAGAGAGAGAGAGAGCTGAGGCTGGCCGCGAACCCGGATCCTCCGGTCTCTGCCTCCCAAAGTACTGGGATTACAACCGTGCGCCAGCATGCCCGGCGCCTTATTTTATTTCTTATTTGGAAACGGGCTGGGTAGGTTGATGAGAGTCACACTACTTGCTGAGGCTGTCCTTGAATCTGTGATCCTCCTGTCTCAGCCTCCCAAGTACTGGGATTACAGGCATGCACCACCATGACTGGCTCCTCTTTTATTTTTATTTTGAAACAGGGTCTCACTAGGTTGCTGAGGGTCTAAGTAGCTGAGGCTGGCCGCAAACCTGCGATCCTCCTGTCTCAGCCTCCCAACTACTGGGATTACAATCGTGCGCCACCACACCCGGCTCCAGTGCTTTTTTCACTTAACAATTTAACTTGAGCCAGGCGTGGTGGTGCACGCTTGTAATCCCAGTACTTGGGAGGCTGAGACAGGAGGATCACAGGTTCGAGGACAGCCTCAGCAATTAGTGAGACTCTCGTCAATCTAGCAAGACCCTGTTTCAAAATAAAAAAATAAAATAGGGCTGGGAGTATAGCTTGGAGGAAGAATGCTCCTGGCTTCCATCCCCAGTAAAAACAAAACAAAACAAAAAGATAGGAGACCAGGTTCTCCCATATAGCAGGGTGTTACCTAATGTTTTCAACACTGAAACAGGACAAAATCTCAATGCCTTAAATTCATGTCTCTGTAAACAAGCAGCTTTCCCTCCTCGCAGAGCCACTGTGACTCCGTTTTTTGAGTTTTTCTCATCTTTTCTCATCCTTGGCCGTCTTTCTCTGAGACATGTGGGTGGGGGTCTGTTTCTTGATGGTTAGATTGTGGCTAAACCCAGGCAGGATTCCTGAGACCACTTGAAAGGGCCTGAGGCAAGGTGGCTGTAGCAAGTACAGGCTCTGGGGCCCCAAGATGGAGCCAGGTGAGTCATCTAGCCAGGACTGGTGACCTGCCCCCCACCCCGCTCCTGTGCCCCTGCTGACCATCTTGCTCTGGCCTCTTTTCACCAGCAGCACCACCCAGTTTCAGAGCAGGGGAGGAATAGTCCAGACTTCTGCAAGTACTCTCCTGTTGCCTGCCTGACATTGGTTTCTGCATCTCTCCTAGAACCAGCCTCAGACATGGTGGAGCTCCTGCTCCTACTCAAGTCACCCCAGAGCCCACTCACGGCCCAGAGGCCTGGTTTACGCACAGTTGAAAGTGACTCATGTCAGGGAGGCAGCCTTTTTTTTTTTTTGTACTGAGGATTGAGCCCAGGAACATTCCACCTCCGAGCTCCACCTCCAGCCCTTTTTATTTTGAAACAAGGCCTTGCTAAATTGCTGCAGCTGGCCTCAAACTTGCAATCCTCCTGTCTCAGCGTCCCAAGAACTGGGATTACAGGTGTGCGCCACCATACCTGGTTTAGAAGGCAGCCTTCTTGAGGAGGCAGCTGTCATAAAAGAACGCAAGCGCAGGGGTACCTACCACCAGCCTGTCTGTAGCCGGCTGTAAGCTCTACTCCCCACCACCCGCAATGACCAGGGCAGGAGGCGCAATGACCAGGGCAGGAGGTGATGATATTCAGAGGCCTGTGTCTGCCATAAAAACAGAGTGTGGGGGGATGTGTTCGCACATGGATCATTGCACGGCATTGAGAGCCATTTGCAACCACTAGCAACAACATGGGTAGTCTCATGGATGGCTGAAGAGGAGAGCACCCATGCATGAGAGTAACCACCATGTGATTCTATTTAGAGACAGTGCAAAAGCAGGCAGCGTGATCTACACATTGAGACAGTACAAAAGCAGGCAGGGTGATGTACACATCGAGATAGTGCAAAAGCAGGGAGGGCGATCTACACATCAAGACAGTGCAAAAGCAGGCAGAGCAATGTATACACTGAGATAGTGCAAAAGCAGGCAGCGTGATCTACACATCGAGACAGTGCAAAAGCAGGCAGGGTGATGTACACATCGAGATAGTGCAAAAGCAGGGAGGGCGATCTACACATTGAGATAGTGAAAAAGCAGGGAGGGCGATCTACACATCAAGACAGTGCAAAAGCAGGCAGAGCGATGTACACATTGAGATAGTGCAAAAGCAGGCAGCGTGAGCTACATATTGCTCCCGGGACATAGGCAATGCTCTCTGTTTGGTTTGTTGGGATTTGCCGAGTTGTATTCCCATGTTTGTGCACTACTGGTATGTATTTTATAAAGAAAACACAGAGAGTGCTCACTGCCTTGCCCTGGACAAACAACAATAATAATAGCAAAAAACTTCCACTTTAGGGCATGTGCTATACCTGATGCTATTCTAAGCAGTTTACTATGAATTCCTTTAAGACTTGGAAGCACTCTAAGAGGTAGGTTCTATAAAGATGTCCATTCCCAGCTGGGCGTGGTGGCATACACTTGTAATCCCAGTACTTGGGAGACTGAGACAGGAGGATCACAGGTTCGCAGCCAGCCTCAGCTACTTAATGAGGCCCTGTGCAACTTGGACCCTGTTTCAAAATAAAGAATAAAAAATAGGGCTAGGAATGTAGGTCAGAGGTAGAATGTCCCTGGGTTCAATCCCTAGTACAGAAAAAAAGTATATATTTGTATAGATATATGTGTATAGACATAAAAATAAATATATATGGAGCCGGGCCTGGTGGTACATGCCTGTAATCCCAGTATTTGGGAGGCTGAGACAGGAAGATCGCAGGTTCACGGCCAGCCTCAGCTACTTAGTGAGGCTCTCTGCAACGTAGTGAGATCCTACACACACACACACACACACACACACACAAATGGGGATTAAATGCACAGTCTCTTGCATGACTAGGAGGCAAGTGCTCTACCACTGAGCTACACCCCCAGCCCTCCCATTCATACTGTGAACTCCTTGGGGCTGTGTGAAGAGCCTCCCCACTCCCTTTCTTGTGGTATTGAAGATTGAACCCTGGGGCATTCTACCTGGGTGCCTGAGACTCTCAGATCTAAGTCATGAACTGGGAATCCAGTTGCCCATTGTACACCTCCATGGCCTGTGGAGCCAGCGGGGCCCTGCCACCCACTGGCCTTCTCCCACCCGGCAGCCATCCTTGTCAACTCAACCTCTCAATGGCCCTACTTCGCCACCACGATCACTTCTCCTGTGGACTGCTACAAGGACCCCGCCTCCTCTCCCTGAGTCAGCCCAGCTTCCTCCAACGGCTTGCTGGAGAAGAGGCTGCCAAGCTCTTCCCGCAGTGCCAGCCCTCCAGTAAAACCTGCTCACCTCACACTCCCCTATGAGGAAGAACCCAGGGCATTCTACCTCCAGGCTACACCTCCAGCCCTATTTTTTTAATTCTTTATTTTGAAACAGGGTCTCACTAAGTAGCCATGGCTGGCCAGGAACCCAGATCCTTCGGTCTCAGCCTCCCAAGTACTGGGATTACAAGCGTGCGCCACCTTGCCCGGCTTTATTTTTACTTTGAAACAGGGTCTCACTAGGTTGGTGAGAGTCTCACTACTTGCTGAGGCCGTCCTTGAACCTGTGATCCTCTGGTCTTAGCCTCCCAAGTACTGGGATCACAAGCGTGCGCCACCACGCCAGGCTGAGGCTCTCCATTTAGATGGAAAATTTCCACACAACTGAAAAATTAACGTCCTCGGATCAGTCCAGTGAAGAGGTAATAAGGTGTTTATTAAAAACTCTGTTTCACCCAGAGGCAGTTAAAATTTATAATTTAAAACCCAGCCCACTACAAAAAGGGGGACGGAGGAATAAAAATTGTGCAACATTGATAAAAGGGGCAGGACAGACAAGGCTGGGGAGGGGCAGCCCCAGGGGTGGGGTCTCTCCTCCGCCAGGCCAGGAGCAGCAGCAGCAGGCGGGGGCGCTCACGGCCCCTGGCCTGGCCCAGTGCACCGGCCTCTCCAGCCAGGGCAGGCCCCACAGCAGGGCCCTCAGTAGTGTGTGTTCATCTCACAGCCTGGGCAACCATCCCGTTCACTCTGCAGTGGGAGGACATAAGGGGATAGCAGATTAGGACCATCCTGGGCATGACAGAGTGCCTCTGTCACCCACCCTGAGCCCAAACACAGTGGTTTTTGGGTAACTGGGGCACATGTCAGGGTCGGGATGCCCCAGAGGCCTGCAGGACGCTAGGGAGGGGACCAGGGCTTTTCCTCCTGTCCCTCCCTTCAGTGCCCAGAGCCCTTACCTCCCCCATTGCTGAGGCTGTATCCCACTGCCGTTCGGTGAGAACGCCAATTGCTGTAGCTCCTGTGGCAGCAAAGACAGGGAGTCACCATCCATGGGCCCCTTGTTCTCAGGGCTCCCGACACCCCTCTTAGGGCCTCAGGACTTACCCTCGGTCCCCCTCCAGCGTGCTCTGGATCTCCTTCAGGACACCTGCAAGGGCAGCAGAGGCGGGGTGAGGCCAGCAGGGGCCAGGCCAGGTAGCCGCCCTCTGGCTCCACGCTGGCCTTCCCAGTCTTACCCGATGCCCCAGGACCTCCTTCCCGCCCTCGTGCCCACCTCCCCAGCTCCCGCCCTGACTCACGCGCGTCACTGAGCAGCGCCTTCTCCATGACGGGGCTGCGCTGCTCTGGAAGGCAGAGGCCAGGTCAGGCGGGCTCCACCTGGGCTCTCCTCTGCTATGTTGATCTCTTCCCCACTCCAACTCTCCCTGCTCACCTGGGGTCCCTTCCCTCCCTCCCACCCCCAGGTCTGACCAGGCATGGTCCAGGTGGCGGCCAAGAGGCCTGTCTTACCTTCTCCATCACTCTGGCTCCCTGAGTTCCTGCAGGGGGAGAGACAGTGAGAGCCACAGGCCACCAGGCTCCCTGCCCTACCTCTGAAAGCCCTGGTCCCATGAAGAATGACTGTGGTCAACTGGCCTGGCTGCCCAGAGCAGGGGAGTGGGGGAGGAGCGCAGAGTCCTGGCCTGGAGCTTGCAAGGGAGGGACGGGTGCCTGGGGCAGGGAGAGGCTGTGGAAAGACTTCCTGGCCCTTACTCACCTGGCTCGGCACAAGGCCTTCTCGGGGCCCGTGCCATTGCCCGGGCGGCTGTGGTTCTTGATTTTGGCTGAATCCACCAGACACCGGGGCTCGACCAGCCACTTGGTAGAGAGAGAAAAGCGCTCGAACTCTGAGGGTGAGATCAGGTAGAAGCCTGGGGAGAGGAGGAGAAGCCTGGCAGTGAAGGCCAGCCCAGGGTTCTGGGCTGTGGCTGCCTGGGGGACTCCTTCCTGGGGGAACAAGGGGACACAGCCTCCCTGCAGCAGCTGCTATGGCCTCACTGCTCTTCCTGCTCCAGCCCCGCCCCGCTCAGCGGCCCCCTGCACACCCCTGCACACCTTGGCCGTATTTGGTGAAGACGCAGGAGGCGATGCCACTGACATCCTCCCGGCGGATGCAGCTGTACCGCACCTGGGGCTTGAGCAGGGGCAGCGAGACCACCTGGATGTCGCCCAAGTTGGTGAGGACCGCCAGGTGGTGCTCCCCGTAGTCCTCGGCCCGGCAGCTGCCGAAGTGGGCCACGCCGACCCGCCGTACCCGCGAGCCCTCCAGGGCCGTCAGCTTCAGCTTCAGCTTGGCGCTCACCTTGGGCAGCGTGAACACCTGGGGGCCCAAGCAGCTGTCACGCCACGGCCAGACCACTGTCCTCTTGCCCCTGGCCTCCAGCGGACGCTTCCCAGCATCCTGGCAAGCCCTGGGGGGGTTGGCACCTCTCAGCTCTTGGGAAACTGCACTGGGACTAGGGGGATCTGAGGCCATTGACTTCCATGTCTGGTGTCTGCCCTTCCTCCAGACTCAGGTGCTACTCAGTGTCCCTACCTCTGACCCTGGGGTCCAGGGACTCCACACAAGACCACTCCCCTTCTTTTCTGGGCCTCTGCAGACCCTCCAATGCCAACTCCAGATACAGCTTTGAGACCCAGCCATCACTATTTGTGCCCGGGGCTGAGCCCTGTGGATGTCCCAGGGATTCCCGAGGGACCTGGCTGTCACCCACGCAGCACCTTGAATTGCTCCTCTGACACCACAAGCAGCTGGTGGCTTCCCTGCATGTCTGGGCTCTTTGACAGGTCATGGGCCACCTCCAGGGGTTCAGGAAGGGGTACGCTGCGTCCATCGAGCACCAGGATGCCCACCACGGGCGCTCGATGCATCAGCTGGATCTCCTTGGCTGCGGGAAGCAGGCAGGCAGGGCACTGTGGTGTGTGGCCAGGCGAGAGACCCCCATCCCAGGCAGATCAAGCACCCCGCCAGCACTCACCCTGCTCCGCCCGCACCGGCTCGTCCATTCTCCGCTCGGCAGGGGGCACACGTAGGGAGAAGGCGAAGACAGTGCCCCCGTTGGTGCCTGCCCACAGCGAGGGGCAGTGGCGGGAGCCTGCCAAGGCAAAGGTTTGGGTGTCTAACCACTGCTCTGGGAGTTGGGCGGGGGCAGGCAACCTGGGCTCCTGTCCCAGCCTTGCCACTGACCACTGTGTAACTAAAGCCAAGTCTGACCCAGGGGCATTCTACCTCTGAGTTACACCTCCAGCCCTTTTAATTTCTTGAAACAGGGTCTCACTAAGTTGCTGAGGCTGGTTTCGAACCTCAATCCTCCTGCCTCAGCCTCCCAAGTACTGGGATTACAGGTCTGTGCCATCGTGCCCAGCTCTCAAACCTCTTTAAGTCTCAGTTTCTCCCTCATTAAAATGGACATGCAGTGGGCCCTGCCTACCTCCCAGGAAAGGCTGGAAAGTTCTCTGACAACCACATGGGGCCCCGCAAACAGATGGCCCCAAAGCCAGGCTGGCTCAGCCCTGCTATGGTACAGCAGTGGATGCTCCACCCAGCAGGAGAGAAACAGCCAGGGAGTGGACATTTCCACGTGCCCATCAGGTACCAGCAGGCACCCATCAACCCGACCCTCAGGGCTGCTCCAGAAGGAAGACAGCACTTCCCTCATTTTACAGAGGGGAAGCTGAGGACCAGAAAGGTGAAGTGCATGTGTCGTCCAAGGTCGTATTTCTAGAGAATGGTGGAGCCTGGAGAGGAAGCTGGGGCAGCCTGACTCGGAGGCCCAAGCAGGGGAGGGAAAGAGACAGGTGGGGCTCTGGTCTCTTCCTGCTCTCAAGGGGAACTCCAACTAGGGTCTCAGGCAGGCAGCAGCTCCTACATGTCCTCAAGCCAGGGATACCTCGTGTCAAGGGGGCTCCCAGGACCCGACTTCGGGCTGTCCACTCACTGTCTCTCAGGTAGGTATCGGCGAAGTAGAGGGTGCGGACAAAGCCCGTGAAGGAGTCCTCAGCGGAGCGGGCCTCGATCTTGCGCTGCACCGGGGCCAGCTCCATGTTCTGCAGGCCCGTGCGCTCTGCCTTGGCACTTGCTGCCTGCACCTGCAGCGGGCGGGGCCGGGCCTGAGGGTGGGCTCTGGTGTCCCTTCCCCAGCGGCACTGGCTTAGGGAAGGCTGGCTGCAGCCATGTCCAAGGGGGCATTGTCCAAGTGGGAGGTGCCCGGGGGGAGCTTGCCTGGCCTCCAGCATGGTGTAGGGAGAAAGGGGCAGAAAACCTCTATTTCCTGGGGACTTAGCTCTGAGTTAAGCATTATAACGATTGCCCTTTGCACTTGGGGAAGCAGAGGCACAAAACAGGGTGACATAGCTGAGGTCACACAGTTAGCGGGTAGCGAACCTATGTGGCCTGGATTCAGAGCCTGTGCCTGCAGCCCAGCAAGCCCAGACAGGCAGAACCGCTTGGTCCTGCTGCTGGCTGCTCTGGGCTTGGCCGTGGGTCTCACCTCTCCTGGGGAGCCGGGTGGCCGCCGCTTCCGGCTGGACACCCTGCTGCGACGCATCCGGCGGAATGACTGACGCAGGGACTTCTTGAGGGACTTTACACGGGACAGCGGGCCTTCCAGGGCTAGCTGGTCGCTGGGGTGCAGTGTGCACCTAGGGGTGAGGGATGTTAGGCCATCAGTGCTGCAGGGGTCTGGGGGTCCTCGCAGGCCCCAGCCCCAGCCCCAGCCCCAGCCATCCTGCTCACTTGACAAAGACCTGCCGCCGCTGCTGGTGGTCAAAGAGGCCGAAGCCGTGGCTGGTGCCAAAGGCCACAAGCCGCCACTCAGAGTGCAGGGCCAAGGAGGTGACCACGGCCGGGGGCTGGCACTGCACCAACACGAAGGGCTGGAAGCCGGGCTCGAAGCTCACCGGCCCCGAGCGGGCGGCCAGGCGCTCGTGCCCCTTCCAGCGGTAGCCCTCCTGGTCCTGCAGCAGGTCAGCCTCCACCTGCTCCACCGCGTGCTCCGCCGCCTCGTCGTTCAGCTCCAGCACCAGCACCTGGGCGGGTGGCAGATGGGCTCAGCAAAGCCCAGGCGGCAGGGACGGCAAAGGACCCGGACTCCAGCCACAGCCTACAGCCCAAGCAGGGCCGAGGCCGCTGCCCAACTCTGCCCTTCATTTGGTTTCTGGAGGAGAAACAACCATCCCAGGGGCCTCCCTCTCCTGGATCGAGCAGCCTGCACAAGCTTGGAAAAACACAGAACGATAGGATGTGCTTCTGGTGGTGATCGGAGACTGGCTCCTGTCCCTGCTGCCTCCCAGCCCCATTCTGAGAAGGAAGCTCATGGGCCTGGATGTCACTCTCCCCTCAGTCCCCAACCTGTGCAGCCGGCTACCTGCCCTGCTGTGCCTGCCACAGCCAAGTAGCCACTGTATTTGCAGAGGAAAATCTTCTGGATGCCCAGCCGGGGGTCGTCGCTGTAGGGGTCAAAGGAGCCCACCTGAAAAAGGAGAGGAGCCCGTGAGCGGCCACGGGCCAGCCCTAGCCTGCCCACCGCACCTCCTGTCCCCGTCCCCGGGTCTCACCTTCCGCAGCGGGGGCCACTCGTCCTCACCCTGGGTGTGGAGGTTCTCGCTGGGGTCCGTGTCAGTGAGGAACACCCGCACCGTGCTGAGCTTGTACAGCAGTCGCAGGCAGACGCCTGAGGCATCCCAGAACCGAACCGTGCCATCCTCGTGCCTGCAGGTGGAGCCCACCTGTCCCCGTGAGGGTACTGCCAGCCAGGACGCCAGGGCCCGGCATGCACACCTCGGGGCTATGCTCCCCCCGCCATGTCCTCCCAGAAGAGGAAAAGTGGCATCAAAGTCACCTACCCCGTGAGCAGTAGGTCCCTCTGGGGTGGGGGTGGGGCCAGGCTGGTGCCGCCGTTGATAGGCCACTCCTGGAGAAAGAGACCAAGAGGTCAAGGAGAGCCTGGCTCCAGGGCAGGGCTACTGGGGCTGGGGCTGGGGCTGGACCTACCATGCTGGAGAAGTGCGCGTTCTGCCGGCTGCCCGCGGCGGTGACGCGCTCCCACAGCTTCAGGGGGATGTTGGAGACATGGTGGGAGCAGGTGATGGCGGAGCAGTGCAGGGAGGCCAGGTAGGGCGGCTGGACCGCTGGCCAGCCTGCTGTCTGCAGGTCGATCACCACCAACTCCTCCTCGGCCAGCACCACCAGGGCGTAGGGGTTGTCAAAGGCTGGGGACAGGACAAGGGTCAGAACCCAGGAGGAAGCAGTTTGCCCCAGCCCAGCCCCGCAGAAAGAACTGCATGGTCGGAGCCCAGAATCTGCCTCGGTTCTTGGCTGCATCGGCGAAGTCTTTCATCTCTGGGGGCTGCAGTCCTGCCTGTGTCCATGCTGCTGAGTGCTAACCTGCCCAGTGATCACCAGGAGGGGCACACCTAGCTGGAACCTGGGCTCCAGCCAAGGTGGGAAGGCCGAGTCCCAGGCAGGAACTGAGCCTGCTGAGCACATCTGGCCCACTCCTGCTGTCCCTGCTCAGACCAGCCCTGACCCTGGTCTGGACTGATGCTGTCCCTGCAGGCAGCAGCTAACAGGGACCTGAGCTCCCTAGCTGTTGTGGGGGTTGGGAAGCAGGGGTTTACTACGCACACCTCACCCAGGCCCAGCCCCAGGTGGCACTCAATAAACATGCGCTGGAACCTGGCTTCCGGCGCCCTTCCTCCCCGGGCCAGGCCCTCCCCTTGTCCATCTGGGGAAACTGCCACCAGCCCAGAACAGAGGCCCAGCTGACTGCATCTCTCTCTGTCAGAAGCCTGGGCTGCATGCCCCTCCTGACAGGCACATTCTGCTCCCGCAGCCTGAAGGCCCACCAGCACGGTGGCTTGAACCCGAGGCCCATCACGGGCCCATCCTCTCAGCCTCCACTTCCTCCCCTCCCATTCTCTCTCAAATCCTCCCCGATTGAGCTTTTGTCCCCAGTAGCTCTCATCTAGGTCACCAGGGGTCCCTATGTTGCCACCACCCAGTGGCCAGGCGCATCTCCTGTCTGGGCCTCACACACTGACCACATCCCTCTCGCAGCACTTCCTTCCCCCTGCTTCCCTCCTGGGCCAAGCAGAGGACTTGTGTGGAAAATTCCTGGTGCCCACATCTTGCCCGAGGGGAACAGCCCTCACCCCACATCCACATCCCAGTCTACTGCAACTGTGAGGGAGCTGGGGACACCAATGGACGATCGGAGGACGGTGGCCTGCCATAGAAAACTAGATTGGGTGTGTGTGTGTGCACGCGCGTGTGCAGTACTGGGGATCGAACTCAGCGGCACTCTACCTCTGAGCTACATCCAGAGCCTTTTTTGTTTTTTTTTTGAGATAGGGTGTAGCTTAGTTGCTGAGGCTGGCCTTGAACTTGTAATCCTCCTACCTCTTCCTCCTGATTAGCTGGGATTAGTTGGGATGACAGGCATGGGCCACTACACCTGGCACCCTCAGCTGGGGATTAGATGACCTGATCAACCAAGAGGAGGGGCAGCCCTAGCCCAGGAGACCCCGGGCCCCGCGCCCACACGGCACTGCCTGGTGTGAGGCAGGCAGCACTGGAAACCCGCTCTCAGGTATCCAGAGTGTGAGGAGGGAGAAGAGACCAGGAAGGATGGTGGAGCAGGTCCGAGGTCCCCTGCTGTGGTGGGGAGGCCAGGAGGCCGCAGCAGGGTGTCCTGAGCAGCCAGGGAGGCGGGAGTCGTTAGCAGAGGAAGCCCTCCCTCCCAGAGAGCTCCTGGAGGCCTCCTCCCCAGCTGTCGACATCAGCCCTTGCTGGTTTTGCCTGTCGCTCCATTTCTGAGGCTGACTCAGAGCTGCCCCACGGCCACCTCCACCCCACCCAGAAGTCAGGCTTCGCTGTGCCTCAGCCAGGACCCTCTTGCCTATGTCGGGTGGGTGCAAAATCCAAAAATGTGGATCTGTCCCCATTGGCTAAGTCCCTTATGGAGCCACCTAGGGAGGGCAAAGAGTCTGGGGGCAGCACGGGTGTGGCTGTGACGAAGCTCCACACTGGGTATCCAGCTGGGAGAATGGCAGAGAGAGAGGGAATGGGGCTGACTGACACCACTGGCCTTGGTGGCACTAAGAAGGGATACAGTGAAGCCCAGAGACCCAGGAGGGTGGCAGGGTTGGGAACACCTGTGTAGTATGTATGTATGTATGTATGTATGTATCTATCTATCTATCTATCTATTTTGTGTTACTGTGGATTGACTCCAAAAGCATTCTACCTCTGAGCTACACCCCCAGCCCTATTTTAATTATTTATTTACTTTTGAAACAGGTTCTCACTAGGCTGCTGAGGGTCTTGCTAAATTGCTGAGGCTGGCCTCAAACCTGCAATCCTCCTGTCTCAGCCTCCCAAGTCCTTCTTCCTTATTTAGGCACCGCCCAGCACCTTCCATACCTCCCCCTGACCACCCACTCTGGAAGCTAGCCTACCAGCTGCAGGGTCCGCCTCGGCCAGGACAGTGAAATCGATGACACGGGAGGTGAAGTCGAAGGCTATCTGCTGGCTGTTGTGGACCACTGAGATACAGTGGCGGTCCCCGTAGCTGGCCCGTGGCATGCCACCCTGGAAGATGGTGAAGGGCAGCCTGCAGGCACAGGAGAGCGGTGGGTGGGCCAGCGCTCCCGCACACACCCTGGACAGCCACGGGCTGGCTGGCAGCTTTGGACCTCCAGGAGCACACAGGGCAGCGGCCAGACTTTGTGACAGGGCCTGGGGGTCCCAGTGCAGGGGAGCAGGCCAGTCTCTGGGTGACTGGAGGGGGCAAGGCGGGGCCTCCAGGCTGAGTTCTGAGTCTCTGCAGTCCTCTTATTCCCTGAGTCGTGTCTCCCTGCAGGGCAGGCACAAGACTGTCTCAAGAGCCCAGGCTGCGGCTAGAAGGCTTATGACCTGCTGATTGAGAGCATTTCTCTGGGAAGGTGGAAGGAAGGAGTGGGAACGGACTTGGCGGAGATGGAGACATGGAGAATACGGTATGGAAGGTGAGCCTGCCCTTCTCTCCTTTCCCTGGTATCCAAGACCCCCTCTCCTGAAGGCAGTCGCCAGGCATCACCTCCCCAAGCAGGGCCCGGCGCGCCTCTCTAGTCCTCTGGGGAGGCTCTAAAGAGCAGGCAGAACGTAGCCCCTTGTACCTACCCCTGCTTGGTGGTCAGCCAGAAGATTTTGGTAATAGCTTTGCAAGGAAAGGGACCTAAAAGAAAAAAAGAGTTGGCTTGAATGGCTCCCCCAAAATCAGACATGTGTCAGTCCCTATGGGCACAGATCGCTCACACCCACGTCCACGTGGGGACCTGCGCTGGGGGGTCCTGCTCTGAGGAATTCCCTGAGACAGGCACAGTGGGCATCAGAAAACTCGTGTGGCTTTGGGCCCAGGTTTTGAATCTATGAGCTGGGAACCCAACACCCAAGTTCAGGAAGGACTGAAGGTACTCTCAGGCCCGGGAGCACGGACCGTAAGGCATGGAGCTGCGCAGGGGCTCAGGCTGCTGGGCCTCACTGGACACGGGCCACTGGCAATGGCTGCCGTCGGAGTGGCAGGTGACAATCAAGCGGCCGTCCCGCTGCCAGCTGACGTTCTCCAGCTGTTTCGGAGGAGGAAGAGAGAGCAGTGGTGGGATCAGGGTAGTATTCCAATACCTGCACCCCTGCACCGGGGCCCCAGGAGTGTACGTGCCACATGGGGAAAGCCCACGGGGCCCCCGCTGCCCCGGCACCACCTACCTGGCTGCTGAGGAAATGGTAGCGCACGCGGCTGCCCTGCAGGTCCCAGATGACGACGAGGCCCCGGCTGTAGCCGATCAGGATCTGGTTGGGGTCTCGAGGGTGCTCCTGCAGGGCCTCCACCATCTCAAACACTCGCCGGTGGCGGGCCTCCTCAGGCAACCTGGATGAGGGAGAGCCGTGAGCCCGCCGCCACCCCACCCCAGAACAGCCAGCAGCGTGGAGGGCCTGGTCGCACGTGGCCCTCCATGCAGCGGTGGGTGCTCCACATGCCATCATGGAAAGGTGGCTAGGACACATCACCAGGGAAGAGGGGACAACGATATGTAAAACCCCAAGGATGCAACCGCAGGTGGCGTAACTACAAAGAAAGACAAGGAAGCCAGGCGTGGTTGCACACACCTGCTTGGGAGGCTGAGACGGAAGGATCACAGGTTCAAGACCAGCTTCAGCAATTTAGGGAGGCCCTCCGCAAATTAGTGAGACTGTTTCAAATTAAAACATAAAATAGAAGCCGGACGAGGTGGCGCACGCTTGTAATCCCAGTACTTTGGGAGGCGGAGACCGGAGGATGCGGGTTCGCGGCCAGCCTCAGCTCTCTCTCTCTCTTCCTGTCTCTCTCTCTCTCTCTACCTAGTGAGGCCCTCCGCAACTTCGTGAGACCCGGTTTCAAAATAAAGTATAAAAAAAATAGGGCCGGGGGTGTAGCGCGGAGGTAGAACGCCCCTGGGTTCAATCCCCGGTACCGCAAAAAAAATAAAAATAAAAATAAAAATAAAAAACATAAAATAGGGCTGGGGATGTGGCTCAGATGCAGAATGCCCCTGGGTTCAAGCCCTACTACCACCAGAAAGAAAAGAAAAGAAAAAGAAAGGCAACGGAAGGCAGGTGCAATGGTGCATGCCTGTAATCCCAGTACTTGAGAGGCTGAGACAGGAGGATTGCAGGTGCAAGGTCAGCCTCAGCAACTGAGCAAGACCCTGTTTCAAAAAAAAGAAAAAGAATAGGGCTGGTGTTGTAGCTAAGAGGTAGAATGCTTCTGGGTTCAGCTTTCAATACCCAAATAAATAAATAAAAATAAATAAGTAAATAAATAAATCTCTAAAAAGGTAAGCAGCAATGCAAGAATCACACCATCTTGGAAAATACAGAGAAGCACCTGGAAGAACACCAGAAAAAAGCTGTGTGGCCGCTGCCCAACCCTTGTGACTGTCCTCCACCAGTGTGTGCCTGAGCAGCCACCTTCACTCTTGTATTTAAACACTGGAATTATACTGTCTACACAACTCTGTATCCAACACACACACACCTAAATAGACCATGGACATTTTCTCATGTGTTCAAAAAAAAATTTTTTTTTTTTGCAGTACTGGGGATTGAACCCGGGGCATTCTACCTCCGAGCTATACCCCCAGCCCTATTTTTTATTCTTCATTTTGAAACAGGGTCTCACTAAGTTGCGGAGGGCCTCACTAAGTAGCTGAAGCTGGCTGCGAACCTGCAATCCTCCTGTCTCAGCCTCCCAAGTACTGGGATTACAAGCATGCGCCACCACGCCTGGCTAAGACAGTCTTAATGAACTGAAATAACATCTTTACAGAAATGAAAACTGTTAGACAATTAGGTGATGTCCAACTTTGCCATTAAAAACAGCTCTAAAGGCCGGGGTTGGTGGCGCATGCCTGTAATCTCAGTACTTGGGAGGCTGAGACAGGAGGATCGCCTCAGCAACTTAGTGAGACCCTCAGCAACTTATTTTGAGACCCTGTTTCAAAATTTAAAAAAAATTTTAAAAGGCTGAGGGGTAGCTTGGAGGTAGAATGCCCCAGATTTGATCCCTAGTACCAAAACCAAAACAACAAAACCAACCAACCAATCAACCAACCAACCAAAACCCAAGTTCTATAAGGGTCATTCTTAAACACCCTCATCTTTTGTATGTATTTCCTCCTTAGGATGGAGGCATTCGAAGAGTTAGGAAACTTCTTAGATTACTAGGAGGGGTTCTCAGGCCCCTCCCTGACTAGACTCCCGACAGCTAACCATGGGGTGAGGCTGAGTCCCGGGTGGCCATATGCTGAGGAGCAGGTCTTCCCAAGGCACTGCCCACAGGCCATGCCCAGGTGGGGCAGCAGCCACACCCACCTGTCCTCTTGCAAAGGGCCCTCCTGACCTCAGGCTCCCTGCCCTGGCCCTACCCTGTTGAGCCAGCGGGAAAGGCACAAGGGGTAGGCAGAGGGACCCAGCCCCACGCAGGAATCTTCCCAACCCAGCAATCCCCACCCTGGACAGATGGGCCCTGCTTCATCATCACCCAGGGATGCGGACAGCCCAGCCAGCCAGCTACGTGTGGGGTTTTTTTTGTGTGTGTGTCTGTATGTGTGGTACCAGGGATTGAACCCAGGGGCATTCTACCTCCGAGCTACACCCCCAGCCCTATTTTTTTATTCTTTATTTTGAAACAGGGTCTCACTAAGTTGCAGAGGGCCTAAGTAGCTGAGGCTGGCCGTGAACCTGGATCCTCTGGTCTCAGCCTCCCAAATACTGGGATTACAAGTGTGCACCACTAACCCCAGCTTATTATTTATTTATTATTTATTATTTATTTTGTGGAACTAGGGATTGAACCCAGAGGCATTCTACCTCCGAGCTACACCCCCAGCCCTATTTTATTCTTTATTTTGAAACAGGGTCTCACTAAGTTGTGGAGGGCCTCACTAAGTAGCTGAGGCTGGCCGTGAACCCAGATCCTCCTCTCAGCCTCCCAAGTACTGGGATTACAAGCGTACGCCACTGCCACGGCCTTGCCTCCTACGGAGTCTGCGTGAACCTACACGCATGACGTGGCAAAAGCTTCAAGGAAGTATGCCCGTAGAAAAAGGTGTCCTGGGTCTTGGAATTCTCACTCCTCTGGAATTATGTCTGTCTCCTGTTTTTGGTGAAATGCTTTCTCAGCACTAGATGGAAAGTTAAGGCTGTAATGCACAGG
>PVJS01045404.1:0-16249 GCA_004027185.1 Glis glis
AGTGTCACCCAGGTGGCTGTCCATGGGGAGGGATGGCTAAGTACACACCCCCTTCCCAGGAACACTGGTTACCCAGTGTCACACAGGAGGCTATCAATGGGGATGGACGGCTGAGTACACACCCTTCTTCCCAGGAACACGGTTACCCAGTGTCACCCAGGCGGCTGTCCATGGGGACGGACGGCTAAGTACACACCCCCTTCCCAGGAACACGGTTACCCAGTGTCACCCAGAAGGCTGTCCATGGGGAGGGATGGTTAAGTACGCACCCCTCTTCCCAGGAGCACTGGTCACCCAGTGTCACCCAGAAGGCTGTCCATGGGACGGACGGCTAAGTACACACCCCCTTCCCAGGAACACGGTTACCCAGTGTCACCCAGGCGGCTGTCCATGGGGACAGACGGCTAAGTACACACCCCCTTCCCAGGAGCACTGGTTACCAGTGTCACCCAGGCGGCTGTCCATGGGGACGGACGGCTAAGTACACACCCTCTTCCCAGGAGCACTGGTCACCCAGTGTCACCCAGGAGGCTGTCCATGGGGACGGACGACTGAGTACACACCCCTCTTCCCAGGAACACGGTTACCCAGTTTCTGTCCCTGGGAGAGGTTTTATACAGCAAGAGAATCCAGCCTGGAGAAGACAGGGGCTCAGACCCCATGCAAGTCCCAGGGATGGGATCAGCAATCTGATGCTGGAGGAAGCCAGACACACCGAGTAGCGAATCCCATTGCAACAGAGCAAGCCATCTGGGCCACTCAGCAGGAAGTAGGTGACCGCTCTTGCTTTTAGAGGAATGAAGACTTCATTGTATAGTAGCATTTTTTTATTCATCAAACATATATATGCGCAGATACACTATGTGCCAGACACTCTTTAATTACTTGAGGACTATTTACTCATTCAATCTTCAACAGCCCTTCAAAGTAGGAAATGTTGTTATCTTGATTTTATAGAGGGGTAACTTGATTGAGATACAAGAACGGAGTCAGAATTAGCATCCAGCCACATGGCACAATGATTCATTACAATGGCACTTAAATATTAGGAAAATGTGAAATGTTTTTAATATACTAATACTATAACAAGAAAACATGCAATACATTTGATAAAAAGATATGTGCAAAATTACTCTTCTCTGAATATTGCTACTTTGGGGAATACTTTCCAGATATTTAGAAAATTTTGTTTCTAAAGGAACATCCTTCACCCCACCCCTTCCAAAATTAGGATATGCTGAGACAAGAGGATCACAGGTTCGAGAACAGCCTCAGCAACTTAGCAAGGCCCTCTGCAACTTAGTGAGACTCTGTGTTAAAATAAAAAATAAATTAGGGCTGGGAGTATGGCTCAGAGGTAGAATGCCTTTGGGTTCAATCCCCAATACCATAAGAAAAAATAAAAAGAAAAACATTGAAGGATGCAAAAATAATAATAACCCTTGACTTTTTACAAAGCCCTCATCTCTGACATGGCGATGCAGCCGTGCTGGTACTTCTGTTCTTTCCATGACAGATTACAGACCCTCAGTGTGTGTTTTGACCAAGACAACCCAGCTAGGTCGGCTGTGGACCCTAAAGCCCGGCTCCGGCCCCACTGTGTCTTCATAGAACTTATAACCTACCAGAAAGAGGATGAAATATGTTCAAAAACAACCATTGCGTACAGTCTATAAGCCTTCGAGTAGCCTGCTTTGTTAGCAAATGCATCAAAGTATCTTTGCCTGCCTTGTGCATCCACACTGACGCAGCCCTAGATATGTCATGCAGATTCAGCAAATCCTTGTTTATTGTCTCTAAAATGGTTTTAGAGTGAATTAAAACTAAGACGCCCCAGGATTACACCACCACACTCTGAGACTTTAAGTGCCGAGTGCAGGAATAGCCTCGAAAGCAACTGGTTCAGCACCACCACCACCACCCCGCCCAGAAATCAGTTTTCTAATCAGATGAAGCATCCAATTCGGTGATGTGATGGTGCAAGGATGAGTCTTGCACATACCATGCAAGATGTTATAAATTCTTACCAACATAAAGTTGGGGCTTGGTAAAACTTGTATGCCTTGCCATATATATAGCTTAAAAGCCAGCCAGCACGTATTTATGACGCATCTACTCTATGCCTAGTCGTCACTGATGAAGCCCGGGTTCTGTTCTAAGGAGACTCAGACTGAAAGAAAATTGATTTCCAGTAACAACAGCAGGCTCTGCTTTGCATTTCTCATTCACATGTTATTCTTTTTCTTTTTTTCCTCCCAGGGACGGGATTATTGTTCGGAAGAAGAGGACATCACATAGCACCAATTCTACTACTCAGACCAGGAGCTACTACTGTGTAAATAGGTTACACCCCAGTTGAAATCTTTGCAAAGGTTGGTTCTCTTCAACGAACAGCACTCTAAGCAAAAGAAGATCGTTCCATATCGTATGCCCCATTAAATTACAGTGTTTCTTCATGAACTTGCAAAGGAATATTGCTAAAAAAAAAAAAAAAACAAACAAACTGTTCTCCAACTTTCTTTGTTGCTGCTAGTTAAAACTTGTTGCAACTTTTCACTTCTCTTGTGTCCAGGTATGCAGCAAAATCCTGCAATTTCACCTTCAAGATACTATTGGTTTTACAGATGCTCTCCAACCTATTTTCTATAAGATGAGGTAGTGGTGAACTCAGATATCAAACTTCTAGACCAGTTCCGCTTCTAAGTCAAGCATCTCCTTCCCCCTCTCTTTCCTCCCTGTCTCTCCTGAGGTCCAGAGACAGAGGAGCCTGGCTTCTCATTGGCTGTGTTGAGCTTTGGAGATGGGGTTGTTGCCATGGCAAGCCTGGGGTCTCTGCTCAGAAGCAACAGAGAAGCCACTGTCCATGAAAAGCAGGTTGTGACCTGGCTCCTGGAAGTGACGGAGGAGCGGGCGGCGGGTTGTTCCATTCAATAGATTCTCAGTTACGGCTTAAGCTTGCGACCCTGGCTTTGCTCAGACACAGACGGAAGTGTGACCGCAATCATTTTGAATCCCTCTTCCTCGCTTTTTTTCTAAGAAATAAACATTTTACTGTTTTTATGTAACCTTGTCTTCTCCCGTTCATCCAGCTCAGTGTCTCCACGTGATCCTGGGTGTGGAATTGAGCCCTTTGCAGTGATGCTGACGATTGCCCTTAATGGCTCCCACCTCTCCGTTAATAAGCTACCAAGGTTTCGAAGGGCTGGAAGCGGTCAGGAGAGAGGAGGGGGCTTCCCGTGACTTTTTAGGAGGGCCTGGAGCCACCTTGTTGTTAGCTTTTAATTTTGTTAGCAAATGAAAGCATCTTATTTTGTAATTCTCCCCTTTCAAAATGATGCTCCAGCCTTTGCTACTTCCTTTCCTCCTTCTGTCCGTCCGGCACTGGCTAGGACGGTGAGAAGCATTTGCCTACTGGGAAGCCGGGACGTCTACTTACATCGGTGAGGAGATTTGGAGATGCAAAAGCCAAAAGCCCCTGGCCATGGTGGGGAATGTCGACTGTGTGTTCAGTAGAGTTTATTTTTCCATACTATATGAAGAGAATGATCTCTTCTCAAAGACAGAAGTAATATTTTTAACAAATATCGTCACAAGTAAATAGCAAATCAAAAGGAGAAAAATAACTTTTGTATTTTTTTAACGCGTTTGATAGCTTTGACGAGGGTTTCTCTTTGTTACTTTCGGGGGAGGGCACCCTAATGAAGTGCCAGGCCAGCAGTCCAGGTTTGAGTCTGTCTGACAGAAATGCAGAAGGAACGCTGTCCGCGTCTCTCTCTCTCTCTCTCTCTCTCTCTCTCTCTCTCTCTCTTTCTCTCTTTTTATTTTATTTTATTTTAGTGTGTGTGTGTGTGTGTGTGTGTGTGTGTGTGTGTGTGTATGAATTTCAAAGGCCTCTGCGTCAGCCTTAGTGCCACTTCCAAAGGTGGATAGTTAAGAAGGTGGGTAGCTACAGGGTTCCAGGTCATTCACCTGCCACAAGATAGAATAAAGAGCTAAATTTGTTCTTACTGAAATGAGCCTTGACTTTAAATCCATCCACAAAATTGATGGCACTATGGATGTGCTAATGTGAGAATCCTGATCTCCTTTCAGACCTGGGGCCGCCAAAACTTGGGAAAGGAAACTCAGTCAAGTGCTATAGAAAATGGACTCAAATGTTAGCAGCAAAATCCCTTAATTCTTGCAGCCAGCAGCAGCTATTTTGGGGAGCAGCTGTGGTTGTGACATAAATAGAGATGCAGCCAATATTTAAGGCCTTTTATCCGGCTTCAAGCAGAAAAATGCAGGGCGAGTCAAGGAGCCTCGGGTTTTAAGTTCCCTCCACTGGTATGGTTTGGGGCCAAGTGACGAAAATAGTTTTCCTCAACTGTAAACGGACTGCTAAGCCCCACCTCAAACTCGTTCACTGGGGACTTTGTTCACAGTCCCGTGGCTGACCTTTTCCGGAATCTCATGTTCTTATCAAACAAGAATGAAGCCAATGTTCAACGTCTTCCATTTCAGTTCCTCTCTCTACTCGGTGTCCCACAGTGTCTTCCCAGAAAACCACCACTACCCTCCACCCGAAGACAAAACAGGCTCCTGTCATTTCCTCACAGTCCCGTTTCACATCCTGATGTGTCCCACAGGTACCCAGAACCAAGAGCTGCTTGGGAATCTGACTTTCGAGTGTTTAATAAAACCATAAATGTCATTCCCACGAGCCAGCGGCGTTACACCTGGAGTTCTGTCTCCCCTGTTTAGCACTGGATGCATCTTTGCTGTGCGAGAATGATTTCCTCTTCAGATGCACTGGGTCCCTCTAGAAACAGGTCCGAGAAATGGGGCGGGCAAAGGGGTTGACATGAAATACTTGATGATGTGAGCAACACTCGAAACTATCTGTTTTCCATGTGTCGGTTTTAATCATAAAGTTTCCACGTGATCTGTGTTTGTACTTTGTTTTTTCAATATCTTCTGAAAGGATCTACAGCAAAAATATCTCGCCTTTTTCTTCCCCATGTATCGAACGTTAAGCAATGGTCTCCGATACAATGAAAAGAGCAATCCAGCGTACATGCTGGTACATTCTGCTAGTTGTCATCTCTGTAGGACTTCAGGAGTTGGAAGGAGGGAGGAAAAGACAGAGGCCTGGTGGACGAAGAGAAAAAAAATGATGAGAAATGGACTGAGAGGCATTTAACAGAGAGGGTTGCTAGGCAATTGGGAATCCAGCTGCCTAGTGGCCGGTAGGTGGGGCGGGACTGCCAACAAGATTCACAGCTGGATTACACACGCCTTATGTACTCCCGAGTTGTAGCGTTGTAAAAGTTCAGCAGTGTGTGCACAGCTTTCTTTTGTTTGGCTGGGATTCAGGATCACGGAGTACTGCTCTCATAATTGAATACGTGTTTGTTACTGGCAGACAACCTTAAAAGAGGCTTTTACCTCTCAGATGCCTCCCAGCCCCAGGCTCAAACAGTGAGCAGAGTGGTGTTAGGGTCTATTTAGGGACAAAGAAGACACAAAGTCCAGGGACTAGAAAAGTAGGTCAGTGCTCAGAAACAGCCGGGCTACAGAGCAGCCTGCCGGGCAGGAGGTCTTTCTCCATCTGCAGTGCCTATGATCTGAGCCTGGGATTAGGTGACTCAGATTTAAAAAAATAACCTGACCCAGAACTAGCCTCGGTTCCTAAGCCCTCTGTGCTGGCACCCACCTACTCCCCACTATGGGGCGACACTATGGGGTGTGTACCTCTGTGCTACTGGCACACCCAGGCATCAGAAGCAGCCACAGCAGCAAGCCAACAGCCCCAGAAGCGGGCCCAGGGACAATGGCATCTGCTTTTTGGTCCCCATTGAAGCCATCCAACTTTGAGTTATAACTGCATCCTCCTCCCAACCTCATCACCACTTTTTTTCCTTTAGGGCAGGACTCTCCCATAAGCCTGCTGAAAACAGAGATTATACCTCTTATGAATTTTACCTCAGTAGCTGTGATGCAGGTTGACATAGTGACTCTAGGTCCTGCCTAGACATTGAGCAAGAGTTTAAAAGAACATTCCATTTCTGCTTGTCTTAAGAAAAGAAATGTAGCTAAAGATACTGGTTTCCTAGGAAGGAAGGTTATCACATTCTTAATCCAGAAAAATACTGCCTCAGAATAGTGGACCCCAGGACTCTGATATTTTCTTTACAAAAGACAAAACAATTGGTATCCAAGGTTCTGTCCTTCCCCCTCCAACCTCCCTCAAAAAAGAAAAAGAGGTATTAGATTGCACTCTATAATTTTATAAAAATCTCCTTCTGTACTTTTCCCCTGGAAAACATTCACCCAGCTTTATTTCTTTGTACCTCTTAGAAATTGGTCTTTTTGTTAAGTTGCTTAAAACCCTAGTAGGAAAAATAAGGCATGGTTGGTGGGTAGGGAGTATGTATTTAAGGCGTAATGAAACAGTGGCTGAGTGCGGGAGCTTTGGCCTCATGATGGGTTCCTGGACCCCTGCGTGCCCCTGGAGAGCTGGGCTAGGCAATCAGCTTGCACACGACAAGTATCCCTCCTGCAGTAAACCTTTTGGAATTTCATGAATGGGGTCTGGGAATTGCCTTTTGCCAATGAACAGATGTGTTTCCCAAGAGGGAGAAAATGTCCTTGGCTTCAGCCATCACCTTTTTGTATGTCTCTGGTGAAGGACCACCACGCTGTGGTGTAAAATGAAGCTTGTGCATGAATAGATTTACCTCTGTGACAAGCCCTGAGACTCACTAAATGATGCCAGGTTTTGGGGGAGACTCCCATCCCTTATCTGAGATCCATTCTAATCTTGGAGGAAGAGGGGAAAAGGAACTGGTATTTATACTTATCCTTGCTCTGTGCCAGATACTGTGCTAAGCATTTTATAATTGTCCTGTGTAATCCTCATACTAGCCCGTGAAACGGCTCTACTACCCCCATGTGCTAAGTCGTGTATCTTAACTGTTGAATGCATCTATCCAATGAAAATACCTATACGGAAAGAAAAAAAGGAAAGGTGTCGTTCAAGTATTCTCCAATTTTATATTATTATCATTGTGCCCCTTGCAACACTGTGAAACAACCTTTGGGGGCATCCACCTTCCAGATTCTCTCTTTGGCTCCTCACCAGCTTGGTTTCCTCATGGGGAGTGTTTGACTTGGCTTTCCCACTTGTGGCAGGCTGCACACAAACCAGGAGAGGCCACTGGCTAGCAGTTAGGTGCTCAGGAGCAAAAGGCGTAGGGGACTTATGCACCTGGCTCCCCCAGTCCTGGAGTCCTTTGAGCATCTGGGATAGGAGCATGGTGCCTCTGCAGTTAGATGCCAGATGCAACCAGAACCTAAGGCTTGCTGTTTCATCACAAAGCTGCATCTTTTCAAGGGTAAAAGTCTCAGCTTGAGAGAAGTTGGGTACAATCTGATCCCCAGAAGAGAGGATGATGCCTGGACCATTCGCCTGTGTTGAAATCCTTTCTCGTGGGCTAGGGTTGGATGTTTCTTTTTGATAGTTGAACTAGGAATCTGAATTTTCCAGGCTATTTTCAGCACCAGAACTAGATGTGAATCTCTTTCAAGACCTTAAATGTTTTGGGATAATGACATAGTAACTTAAATACCTTGTTCCAAGGCCAAAAGAGCCCGGGAACTTCCCAGAGGTCCTCTCCTTGCTTCTTAAGGCACAACATTCAGAAAAGATGACTCATATCCTCATAGAAACTGTGAAAGGTGCTGCCTAGAGGGGACCTGTGCCCACCCTCATTTACTCAGCTTGAAAGAATTAAAGGAATTTCCATGAGTAAAGGGCAGGCCACATCCAGTTTTCCTCTGAAATGTGCTCCCAAGATCCTGATTATTTCTACTCTGGAAGTTGCCACATTCTTTCAAGATGATGTGGGAAATGGCTCTTATCTCCTAGAAGCCAGAGAAATTGCTTTAATTCAAGCAGGTTTTTCTCCCTAAGCTGCCCTCTCTACCCCGAATTCATTCTTCTTCCCAAGGGTTATTTTTAGACCAAGGCTTTGAACTTGATTGAGTAAGACGCTGAGTAAAAAGAACACCCTAAACTCAGCCAGAACTGCCTTCAGGTCTCCAGGATTGAAAATAGCTTTAAAACCTTAGGGGGCCGCTTGGCCCAGACCCAGGAGTAAGAGACAAGCCCCTGGTTTCCTGGCATTTCAGACCTTCAGGGACTCTTGTCTCTTGACAGGCAAGTGAGCAAGGGAAGTTTCACAAAGGATTTCAAGCCAGCTTTTCCATTCAAAGCAAGATACAGATTCATAAAAATCACTCTCTATTTTCCTGGAGCAAAACCGGGCAGCTGCCTTTATTAGAACTTTACATTTGAATCCATTTTCTTAACACATCACACCAAGATACATGGATAAAGAAAATATAAGTACTTTGTCATCGAAGGCTTTCTGTAATCTCCAAGATAGTATCCAGGAAAATATCAGTATAATTCTAATAATAACAAAACAGAAAAAAACGAGTGATCGCTCTCAGGAAAGTTTGCATTAGACTCAAATGGGAGGGTGGAGCTCTACTGGTGGTCTAGCCTCGTGCCCCTTCTGTACCAGATGTTCACATCTGCTTGACACTTTTGGGCCTCTAGCCAGGCATTGTAGCTCATGTCCTTTCCCAGCCCACAGTACGTAAAGGGCACATCTCTAAGGATGCAGGCCAGGCCCAGCTGTGTACAGTAATGGAGTTGCTCACACCCTCCTGCTCATCCATGTGGCCTTGCCTGTGGCATCTGAACAACTCCACTGGGACGCTCTGACACCAGTGTGCAGAGCTGAGGTCCCTCTGTCTAGGCTGTCCCAGATGTTGCATTTTTAGCACTGCTTTTCCCCGGCCTCAACTCATTCATTCAACTTGTTACTTCTGGGCACCTGGTATACCCCAGGCACGGAGCTAATCCCCAGCAATGTACAGTTGAACCAAACACAAGTCCCACCTCCAAGGACCCCACCATGGTGGGGAGACAGCGAGACCTCATGAAAGCAGTGACATCAAAGTCCACATTTGTCAGGGGACCGAGGGAGTGCTGCACAGGGTCTTCACGGCTGAGGGGACAGCATGGGACCCGGCATGCATGGTGAGGGCCGTCCCGGGCCTGCATGCAGCAAAGGAGCTAGAGCTCAGAGTTGAAGAGGGAGGAGAGGAAGGCAAGGCGTGAGGACAGGGTGCTGAGCTGAGCAGCCACAGGGCTCAGGGGTTCTGCTGTGGCTTTGGGGAGCATAAAGGAGAGCTTTGGGTGCTGTTCTGCCCCCCATAGCCCATGGCATAGGTGCCCCAAGAGCTGAGTGTAGTGACTCTCAGGGCCGGGGCGGCCTCCTGTCTGTGGAAGTGCACCCTTGCTGAGACGATTTATCCTGGTGTGTCCTCTGTTCCCATCCCAGCGCCTCTTCCTGGCTTCAAAGGCTGTTGGAGTTCAAGAGCTTTCACCTGGCCTAGGTCTGGTTTGGAGACACATGAGGACAGCTCTGGGTCATCCTGACCTGACTTTAGAGACATGATGACTAAAAATACCACTTGGGACCAATCTGGCCTAGACCCAGAAATGAGGTACACCCTAAAATAGACATCCAGGGAGCAGCAGAGGACTCCCCTGTTTAGTGTGTGTTTCTAACCAAAGGCAGCTGCCCTTGGCCAGCCCTCCCCTGGCCGAGGTCACATAGGTGGCAGAGCCTCTGCTGGGTCCGGGCACACACCTAAGTCCCGCCAAGGAAAGGGGATATTTGACAAACAAACAGACAAAAAGCACAGATGGATTTTATGCAAATGGAAAATACCCATAAGCCTAGCCAGTTGCTGAGGACCTTGTGGGACTGTCAAACCTTCCCCGTGAGTCAGGGAAGGCTCAGAGATGAGCACCATCCCTCTACAAAAAGAATTTGTGTGCCTTTTAGGTTTTCCAAAGAACCTGTTCAGAGTATTGGGGGTTTTAGAAAACTTAGGTGGAAGAAGCAGAATTAGATGCATCAAAATACTAGCTGTAAGCTGAAAGTGGTTGTGCCTCAGCAGCTTAGCAAGACCCTCAGTAACTTAATGAGACTCTGTTTCAAAATAAAAAAATTTTTAAATGGCTGGGGCTGGGGGTAGCTCGGAGATAAAATACCCCTGGGCTCATCCCCATACCAAAAAAAAATAAAATAGGGATGGGCACAGGAAGTGTAGTTCAGAGATAGAATAGTCCTGGGTTCAATCCCCAGTCCCCCAAAACAAACAAAATACTAGCTATAAATCAGCATGGTTTCCAGAAACCCAAGAAAGGGCTGGGACAGGAGACAACTCCCCTGAGAGTTTGGAGGGCTTGGGGCTGAAGGCAGTGTTTCCAGCTGAGTGGCTCTGATCCTCTGCATGGGGGTCCCAGGTGACCCTTGCTGCTCCTCTTTTCAAGACGCCCACACTTGCCCCCTCAGGTGCAGCCTGACATACCCAACAGCAGCACCAGCCTTCTGGGCCCAGGTAATGACTGTTGCTCCAGCACCCACTCTTTGCCCAGATAGTCCTCTTAACTGAAGAGTCTCTACTTCTGAGTCTTTTGGTTCCTGCTCCAGTAGATGAGAATTTGGCCTGTAGCAACCCCACAGCTAGAAACTGACAGAACATTTGTCCTCAAGCTCACCCCCTTTAAAATTAAGGCACCCTTTCTTCCCATTTTCTGCCCTGGTCCATTTACCACTCACCTCCATCACATTGCCAAGAAAGGATCAAATTGCCCCCACGAGTGTATTTGTGTCTTATTTAGGAGCATGGCCTTCCATTCGAGGAGTATCTAGGGCAGGATGATGAGGCCTCAGTCCTCAATTGGTCTGGCAGAGATCTTGGGGTGTTGTCTCTGATCACCTGCAAAATTGTCCTGAGGTGGGCATGGAAGCCCCACAGGGCAGCCTCCCAAGCCACCGCGCCCACATGTGAACTCTGTAAATCAATGGACAACTGTCTGTTTCGGTCGCACTTGGCTTGTCACCAAACACTCTGTGAGGTGCGCCCTCCGGTGTGTGCGTGTTTAAAGCATATGTCCATTTACTTTTATAGTAATAGGCACATTATAAAAAGTACGCAACGTAGAAAGTTTACATGAAAAGATACAAAACATTATAAACAGAGGTCCTGGTATTCTCTCTGGAACTCCTGAAGGTGACCATGGGTGTCTCCTGGTATGTGCACACCCACTTTGAACGCCACTGGTTTAGCACACCTTGACAGCACCTGGAGCCGCTGTGTGGCTCTCGGCCTGTGGAATATGAAAATCGTTAAGACAAAATCCCCAGGAGCTTCTAATCTGGGAGGTGAGTTGCGCAAATTCACCAACAAAAAAATGTAAATAATTCAGAACCTGACAGGAGGACCGTCCCTAGACAGGAGTGGCTACAGGTGCTAAGAACAGGCAGGTACCCTGTACAGAGCCATGCACCGTGCATCTCCCCTCTCTGGGTCTCCAGGAAAGGACATTGGCAGTATCCCCAGCTCTCTCTCCTGGTTGGAATTTGCTGAACCCTCAAAGCACTTACTTCAGCAGGATTACTCCCTGTGCACAGTGGAGCCATGTGGCTTGAGTATTTTTTTATTTGACCACCACGATGTGATGACAATTCTGTTCCATTCTGAAAAGGGTCTGAGACAGTGTACAAGTCTACTTATCTATACATATTTATACATGTGTATTTTTGTTTATTGTTACATTTTGACATTGGCCTTTCTATTAAATAATTTTTAACAGTTGGCCTGACTTCGTTCTTTCCTCTTGCCTTTCTTCTTTCCTGGGTCTGGGCAGGGGAAAGGGGTGGAAATGTCTAGAAATCTCTAGTGAAGACCCTGCTGGTGTCCTTCTCGTCCCTCCTCTCTTCCCTGATCCACGTACATGAGGGCTTCTCCATTTTGTTTTTGTATGTTCTTCTGGAAGTTTTTACAGGATATGTCCTCCATCGGACACCTACTTCAAAGGCCCCCCAGCCTTGTTCTTGTCTACAACTTTCAGGGATGGTCCACTCTATCCCACCAACTCCACAAATTCATAAATTCACAGACTTGAGGATGCAAGAGTCAAAAAGAGTGTGAAAAGATACTTTGAACTTTTTCCCTTGTGCACTCTTCACTACACACACACACACACACACACACACACACGTGCACACACACACCACACACACATAGAGTCTGTGCTATGAGATCTTGGACAAGTTACTTAACCTTTCTGAGCCTAATAAGACCACAATAGCAGAGCCAGGCATGGTGGCACATGCCTGTAATCCCAGTACTTGGGAGGCTGAGACAGGAGGATCCAGCAATGAAGCAAGACTCTCAGCGACCCAGTGACACCCTGTTTCAAAATAAAAAAATAAAAATGTTGGGGGGGGGTGTCACTTGGAGGTAGAATGCCCATGGGTTCAATCCCTAGTACAAAAAAATTTTTAAAACAATAGTTTTCTCATAGTTTTGACTTGAGGCGATCCCTGATTAAGAGCTTAATAAACAACCTTCTGTTTCCCAAAGTTGCTGGTTCATCCGCTCTGCTCATTTAGCCAGCTGATGTTTGTCAATTGTGCAGTGTTTGCCAGGCTCTGGGGTCAGCCAGGTAGGGGCCCGGCATGTGAGGATTTCTGGAATTCCCCACTCCAGAGTCATACCTGCCCCAGGGCAGTGCGCAAAAGAGGCCTGTAGCTTATGGCCTCCTACGCAGCAGCCCGCAGCCTGGGACTCCCGGGCACGTTTTTGGCGGCTGGAAACAGCGGATTCTCCCACCGCACTGGCTCTTCAGGGTTTACTGAAGAGAAACACACACGTAATCCCTGGGCACCTCAGCGAAGCGGGAAGCCACAGCCGTTCCCTTCGCTCCATGTTCCCCATTGCGTCAGCCTGTTCATCTCTGGCCTGATCAGTCTGCCCAGCCAGCCTCCGGTCCTCCACCCTTGCTCTTGGGAACAGACTGTCTTGGTGGTTTCCTAGTGGTGGCAAGGAGGGATGGAGGGATGGAGGGATGGAGGAGGGCCAACCAGGGAGAGAGAGGGGTTGGTGGCAATTCCCCGGCTTCTTCCTCCAAGCCATGGAGCTGGAAGTTCAAATTTGCTGCTTAGTTTTATGAGCTGTCAAACGAGGCAAAAGCCCAAGCAGCTGCCCAAAGTAATCCCGAGCCTTGCTCGTCCTTTCAAAAACAGCCCTGCTTCTCCCATTGGGGCTCGCTCAAAAGCACCAAGGCCAGCCAAGCTGCTGGCGCTCCCTGACACCACACACAGACAAGAGCCCCTGGACCCCCATGGGGACTTTGGGAGCTCCCTTTAACCCCATGCCAAGGAGGAGTCAGGGTCAGACCTCCGGATCGCCTCTCGGTGGCCGCGTCCAGTTTGCTGGTAATAGCTGGACCGAAGCCTGCGGCCAGCTGCCTCAAGTGCTCTGACCCGCAGCAGGAGGTAGGAAGCAGGATGTGAGTGATTGGGGCACGGGGGTGGGGGGCCCACTCCACAGAGCTGCAGCATGCATGGCTGGAACAAAGGAAGGAGCAACCACAGAAGGCGGTGGGAGCCAGCGTTGATGCCAAGCCTGACTGCGGGATCACTCTTGGGGTCTGGGCGCTCCTGCCCCTCAAGGCCACCATCACCTCTGCCACACGCACAGCCCAGCCACCACTTCCCACCCAAGAGCTCAAATGCAGTGATCCAGTGGAGGACAAACTGCCTTCACTTCCTCTTCCCATTGTATTACTAATCCAACTGCCTGCTCTCCAGTAGAACCCAGCTCCCGTCCCCTGGCCTACTCTTTGCCTAATTCTCACCCCTGCACTACTCTACCATCTTTGTTTTCCTACGCTGTTTCCTGCCATCCCTTCACCAGGAAAACTCCCTGTACTAATTACCTTTATTTGTCACTGTGACCAAAATACCTGACAAGAACAACTTAGAGGAGGAAAAGTTAATTTTGGCTTGGGGTTTTGGAGGTTCAGTTCATAGTTGGCTGACTCCAAGGCAGAACCTTCATGGCGGCACACAGGGCAGCCAAGAAGCAGAGAGAGAGAGGAAGAGACCAGGGGCAAATATAGTCCCCGAGACAACGCCCCCAGTGACCTGCCTCCTCCAGGCACACCGACCTGTCTACAGTTACCACCCAGTAAATCCACTCAGATTATTAATCCACCAATGGCTTTATCCACTGATGAGGTTAGAGGCCTGAATCAATTTTTCACCTCTGAACATTTCTGCATTGCCAACACGTGAGCTCTTCTGGGAGACATTCCGTAGCCACAGAGCCATCTGCCCTTCACCTCCTGAGAGCTCAATTCACGCTTCTGATTGGCTGAGACAGGTAGCCACTGACAGCACATGGCAACTAGTAGCCAATCAGCATTCCCCATGTCCTGCAGCAGGCTTTATTTTCTGGGGCACAAGGCGGGTAGAGGCAGGCACTGGCAGGGGAGGTAACTATCAGATCAACTCTGGTGAAAATCCTCTGGCCACCAGCATCTCTGAGCAAGACGACGGAGCCTGTTTCACACCCAGTGGCTTCCAAACTGGTGGGTGGCCATTTTTCCTCCAAAGCCTGGGCCAGCCTACCTCTCACCCAAGGGCTGCGGTTTGGAGAATGTTTTGGCTTGAGACATCCAGGCCTTTGGTGGTATTTGGAGTTCTGAGACCCTTCTGTGCTGAACAGGAAAAATGAATGGTCTATTTAGAGCTTGCTAACAATCGACAGTGTGAAGGACAGGCAACAGTTCTGCTGCTGAAATGCTGAGAGTTCTGAGAGCCGCCCCTGGGGAGCTGGTGGGGAGCAAGCGCGGCCCTGCGCTGGTGAAGTCCATCTGCAAGACCCTGCACTAGTGGTGCCAAAGCTTCCAGAATATCCTGGCCTTTTCTCGGCCTCTCCTCAACCTCTTCCTGGAATACTCTCCTCCTGGGGCCCACGGTGTTCCTGTGCTGTGAGTGAGACCACTTTTCCTGGCCAGATAAACTTTGCTCAGGGAAAGGCGTCTGTTCAGAAGGCCGCACACAGCTTCTCTTGGGTCTGGGTTATTAGGTCTGACCTTACCATCGCAGACCTAGTGTTCACCCGAGGGAGGAAGCCAGTTTCTCTACGGGGCAGAGTGGTGGCCACTGGAGCCTGGGATAGAGTCCACAGTGTTTCCGTCACCAGAACATGGTGCTCATTTCATTGAATCCTAGGATCAGAAGAGAATGCAAGAGTCACGGGTTCCTAAACATTCAACCTAATTAAAAACAGATCAGTCATCTATTGTGCCTGTAATCCCAGTACTTGGCTGAGACAGGAGGGCCGCAGGTTCAAGGTCAGCGTCAGCAAAGGAGCAAGACTGTTGGTAATGTAGCAAGACCCTGTTTCAGAATAAAAAAAATAAAATAGGGCTGGAGGTGTAGCTCAGAGGTAGAATGTCCCTGGGTTCAATCCCCAGTACCACACACACAGACACACACACACACAGACACACACACACACACACACACACACACACACACATACACACACACCAGTCTACTGAAATAACAAAAGCGTGTTTCAAGGATTAGCTACCATTAGGAATGGTGTCCAACTACTTCATTAAAATTAATTCCCTGAGCTGGGCATGGTGGTGCATGCTTGTAATACCAGTACTTGGGAGGCTGAGACAGAAGGATTCGTGTTCATGGCCAGCTTCAGCTACTTAGTGAGGCCCTCTGCAACTTAGTGAGATCCTGTTTCAAAATAAAGAATAAAAAAAATAGGGTTGGGGGTGTAGCTGGGTTCAATCCCCAGTACCTCAAAAAAAAATTAATTCCCTTACAGATGCAAGTAATTCCAATCAAAATCTGATAGGCTATTGTGTTGGTGGAATGATTCTGAAATTTATATAGAAATGCAGAGGATTTAGATCAGCAAAAATGGTTTTGGAAAAGAAAAACTAATTTGGAAGACTAACATAACCCAATTTGAAGAATTATAGAAATCTAAGCATTATGAAATTAGAATAAGTATAGATAAATTAATAGAACAGAATAATAATCCAGAAATAGGCCCATACATAATGGTCAACTGATTTTAAACTAAGGTGTCAAGGTAATTCAATGAGGGAAAGATTGTCTTTTAAATAAATTGTGCTGGTATAATTAGACAATTATATGCATAAAATGAACCTTGACCCTTACCTCAAACCACACACAAAAATTAACTTGAGCCGGGCGTGGTGGCGCACACTTGTAATCCCAGTACTTTGGGAGGTGGAGACCGGAGGATCCAGGTTCGCGGCCAGCCTCAGCTCTCTCTCTCT
>PVJS01045405.1:0-16249 GCA_004027185.1 Glis glis
CCCTTGTGTTAATTTTTTCGTGGTACTAGGGATTGAACCCAGGGGCATTTTACCTCTGAGCTACACCCCCAGCCCTATTTTTTATTATTTATTTTGAAACAGGGCCTCACTAAGTTGTGGAGGACCTCACTAAGTAGCTGAGGCTGGCCGTTAACCTGTGATCCTCCTGTCTCAGCCTCCCAAGTACTGGGATTACAAGTGTGCGCCACCACGCCCGGCTGTGTTAATTTATAATAACTACGTTTTATATAATGACAAGGAGTAGATTATGAGGCTGATGCCACAGGCACCTGAGCCTGGCATCTGCCACAGGCTTCTTTGCTCCCGGCAAGGAGAGGTACTTGTGAGAATGACGAGAGCATTAACCTTGTCAAGAAAGATGGCATTAGCATCATGTTGGGTCCAAAAAAATCCTCTCCCTGTTGGAACAAACTTCTTAGTGTTTTTTTCTTTTGCCATGCTGGGGATGGAGCCCAGGGTTTCATGCATACTAGGAAAGTGCTCTACTAATGAGCTACATCAGCAGTCCCAAAGTAGAGTTTATTTTTTTTAAAGTCACTTAATCCTTAAAACAAAGGATGTAAAAGAACAATGATGCTTTGCTTGGGAGAATTTTGGGGGGCAAGAGGAGCTAGTGTGAACCTGGACTGAATCCCTTGTCCTCTGAAATGCTCCTGCGACATCACGCCTTCGTGAGAGCACCGTGTTCCGCCCGCCGCCTCTCGGCTGGTCATCCCCTCCCAAACCCGCTGCACTTTTGGAAGCTGTGTCTACTCACCAAGTGCAGACCTGAGCAGCAGCAGCTCTCTACAGACGGATTCAGGACAGATTAAAAAAGGACTCAAACTCAGGCTAGCAATCTAACGGAACTATTTTTACGCCGCCTGGATCTTGGCAGCTTGGCGGGGGCTCTCACTCACTTATTCTTAGAACTCTATTTGGGGCCTATGCTACACTTAGCGATACACCAGAATGTGGAGGACAAACACATGCGCTCAAGTCCACCCCACGGCTCCCTTGATCGAGCTGTAGTAGACCTCAGCATTTATTTGGCAACCAAGCAGTTCGCAAATGGCAATCTAACATTGTAACGTTCAAAAGAAACTGGATTCTAACATCTGCTCTAGCTCAGGACTACAAGTAATGGCGTAGCCTCTCCACTGCTTCCTCCCTCTCTAGAAACACTAGTACAGAATTGGAAGGAAGGCCCCGGACAAAGTGACATGACGTGGTTGGGAAGGCGACACCCACCGTGTGTGGAGCGCTGCCCTGAGGGCTCACGTGACCTTCCTAAGAATGGGGGTCCTTGGCACCGGGCCAGTTTGACTGTTGTGCATGGTCAGAAGCACACCCGTAGTAAGGTGCTACAGCCATGTCCTTGTGCCTGAGGCTGGTCTCAGACCCCTGACCTACCAAATGCTGGGCCAGGAATGACAATAGCAAGTCTAGAAACAAGGGCGATGACTGAGCCAGAACTGTTGCTTGCACAAGCCCCCAACTGAGGAATGCTGAGTTCTGGTCCTGTGGTCAGGCTTCCCACAGGGGGACAGCAGCAGATGCCTCAATTTCCCCCAAAGGTGACCCCCCCCCATGCTGACAGTGCAAGGGGACTCTCCAGGGAAACCCAGTAGAGCCAGGCAGGCCTAGGACAGCGCCATCCCCTGGCTGGGAGGCGGCTCTGAGAAACACTTTTGTGCCCTGGGCCACCGGGTCGTGCCCAGAGACCCTCCGTCCCCCTCACCTGTGATTGGTTTAGCTCTGCACAGGTCAGGAAGCTAATAGGATGAGACGACATTGGGAAGGAACAGGGGAAGGGAGGGTGGCCGGGACTTACTTTCCCTCCTGGTGGACAGACACTGCACTTCGCAGAGCAGCCTGAGGGCCCCGTGGACCCGTCTCCACCTCTCCTGTGGTGGGCCACTCCCTTTCCTACCTGACTCCATCACCCCTCTCCTGTCCTCTTCCTTCAGCTCCCCCTTCCTGTCTGGCTTTTGGACCAGGCAGTGCTCCATGGTCTCTGTGGTGACTCGTGGCCAGGCTGGGGATGGAGTGAGCAACAAGAGAGACAGGGACACACTGGAGAGTGTAAGGAGCCTGTCCACGGTCGCGGGAGGTGCCCTGGCTGCTTCAGAGTGAGGGGCAGCCGCGGCATGGAAACCGAGTGCCTGTGTGAGGCCCGGGCCTTCTGTGAAGAGCGTGTGTGCCGGTGCACAAAGACCCGGGTCCAAACTCTCAGAAAAGTGACGAGTGCAGAATGGGAACCTGCTTTCTATGACCCCCTGAAAAAGCCCAAGGTTCTCAGGGTGCCACTTGACTTTCTTACCTTGAAGATTAAAAAAACGCAAAGGACGGTTATTATAGGCCTATCAGTGGATCCTCGAAGTGGGGTCTACTAGCAGTTTTACTCATTCTGAATTATCTGGAGGCCAAGATGGAAACGAAATGGCATCAGTAAATTTCTAGCACCCCAACAGGTCCCTTGGTGATGGTAACGTCTGTAACTCTCTGCTAGCAAAGGAAGGGGTGGAGACAGTCTGGGGATGGAGGAAGAAGATTCTTGTAACACCCACACTGCAGTACCTGAGGGTGCTAGAGCCCCGCATGGTCACTGATCATCTCAATGATATCTGGGTCAAGGGCAAAGAGAATATGGGCCAAACTCAAAACTTCCAGAATAGAGAATGCACACACAAAGGAGAGGGCCAGGGAATGGGGCCGAAGCAGAGGGGGCTGGGCAGCAGTGAGGATGCGGCAGGCAGCCGAGGGGCAGAGCAGAGAGCCATGGAGGCAGAGTCCAGGACAGGGGAGGCGGGGCCCGGTCAGAAGCTCAGGCAGCACCGTGGCTCCTCAATCACTACATGGCAGGCCCGTGGCGAGGTGGAGGGAACCGGGAGCCTCGGCGGAGGCTGCACCCACTTCTCTCCGCATTCCCGGCCTCACAGCCTCCCGTTCTCTCCAACACCTTTGTCTTAGCAAGCTGCTTTTGATGGCCGAGGACATGTGTCAGGGTCTGGATGCTTGTCTGTGTATGTTCAGGTCTCCCAGGACTAGTGCTCATGTCAGGAAAGAGAGGGAGCCTGTGAGCTGGGTGCTGACACCACACGGGATGAGGCACCCGTAGGCAGGGCTGCAGGCTGGGAGGAGCATGGTGCTGCCCGGGAGCAGAAACCGCAACCCACTGGGGACCAACTCGCAGGCTCAGAGTCAGGAGGAAGCCTGGCCTGAGCCCAAGGGCCATGCCAGCAAGGGGGGCCCAGCGGGCAGGCGGCACACAAGGAGGGGTGACTGGCCTTTCCAGGGGGGTTCCGAGGAGATGGTGGGAGGCTGGATACTGTCATGGCCTTCCGACCTCTCTCCCGTGACCTTGCTCCCTGGGTGCTTGCGTGATCGTCCACAATGGACCCTGGGCTTCCTGGCCTCTGGCTCTGAGCAGAGCCCTTGGCTTAAAGGGTTCTGACCGGCTTTCCCTGCCCTTTACCTCCCTGAGGCCAGCTGTCCTCAGGCTGTAGCTCCACCCTCACGCTCACTACTGAGGTGCTCACCGTCGCGCACTCTTCGCCTCACCCCGAGCCTCCTTCTGTCTGCCTCACTCTGCCCGTGAACCACAAGTGCATGGGGCTTCCACCTTCGTCCCTCTGGCAACCCGACCCGTGCAGGAGACGTCCTGGGTCTGCTGAGCTAGCCTCATCCCTGAGATCCTGGGAAGAGTGGACGGATACTCGTCAGCACCCACTTCAGTTGACATCATCCAGTGCAGGGACATTGCTCTTTAAATTCCCTTGGAAAGAGGTTTTCAATGGGTAGAATCTTCCAAAAGGAACGGGTCACTGTGCCAAGAACTGTGTGAGGTGTCTTCTTGCTGCACTCCCAGGGAACCCCTCCTAATTCCAAGCTGGACAACACAGGCCAGGGAACACAGACTGAGGAATTCTGGAGTAAAGGGCTGCTCTGACAGTAATCAAAAGCCGCAGGACTGTGCTCATCCCACAATTTAACAGAGACTGTGGGAAGAGTAAGTAGGTATTACACTAAATCGCTTCTCTGGGGTTTCAGCTGATCAGATGTCGAATGCTCCAAACATTTATCAATGGTTCTTAAGGCATTTTGCTTTTAATGAAATAAAGCGCCGTATCAGCTCACCCTTCAGCTTCCTCCTGAAGCGGGCACTGAGATACAGCATTATAGATGCAAGATGCCTTAAGACTTCCTCTGTGCCCAGGACAAAAACTCTGACACACTCATGCCCAAACGTGATGACGATGCCCTCGAGTTTCCTTTAATTCAGACAGTGTAGATCATTCACAGTCCTCTAGCCACTCACTGCTCAGAGGGGACGCTGGAGAAACTCTTAGCATAATGGCACACTTTCTGTTCAGTGTGGGGAAGAAATAGTCAAGAGCTAGGACTGCCTAAAAGCCAAGTTTTGCAAGATCTGTGGCCAGAGGTGCCTTCTGAGGAACTGAGAGCGCCTGTGTGGAGGGGAGGGGCAGCGCTTAGCCCTTCCAGCATGCCGGGGCTGCTGAGGCTCGGAAGGGCTGGGCCCCAGCGCTCGAGGAAAGGATGCCTTCCAGGCCTTCACTGCAGGCAACGCCAACCTGCCCTGGATTGCAACCCTGGGCACAGATGGACACCTAACAAAACCAAACCAGGAACGGGGGCTCGGGCAACTCTTTCAAGTTACCTGGCCCAAGCTCACCATTTACAGAGGGTGGGCCAGCAGGCTAAGCCATTCGCTCCACTCTTTTTGTGTGTGTGACATTGGGGATTGAATCCAGGGACATTCTACCTCCGAACTACAGGGTAGCCCTGTTTTATTTTTATTTTGAAACAGGGTCTCAGTAGGTTGATGAGAGTGTCACTGTTTGCTGAGGCTGTCCTTCAACCTGTAATCCTCCTGTGTCAGCCTCCCAAGTACTGGGATTACAAGCATGCACCACCATGCCTGGCATTTGCTCCACTCTTTGGTATAGAATTAGAAGTAGAATGAGACCAGAGCCCAGAACACAAGGTCAGCAATAATACACTCCCTAAACTTACTATAATGCACAGCGGTTTTCTGTAATGTTATTTAATCCTTTTAATCACAAACTGCAAAGCAGGTAAAGTACAATCCCCGAGAAGGACACTGAGGCCAGGGAGGAGCACATTACCTGAGGCCACACTGATCTCAAGGGGACCCAGCTGCGCTCCGTCCTTTCCCGGCTGCTCAGAGGTTCATCGGAGCAGATCACAGTGGGAATGGCGGCTGTCCAGGCTCTCGGGCAGATCAGACTCCAGTGACAGCTGTACCTCCCTAGGCTTCAGCAGTGCACTGTCTACACACATGGCTGCGTCTGCGCCTGCGCCAGTGCTGCCCTGGCGACACCTCTCCCAGGAGGCGGATCTCCTCCCCTCTTTCCTGCAACGGGGAGGCCTTGCGAGTTCTCTGAGTGACTGCGGGGAAGCGCACTGTGCCAGTTCTGGGCTTAGGCCCCTGGGTGCCTTGCACACTTCCATTTGTTTCCTGGGAACCCTGCCAGCTGCCATGAGAGCAAGCCCAGGCCAGCCCCATGCAGGCGACAGACAAACCAGCCCGACTGTGCCAGCTAAGGTCCCAGAGATGTCAGTGAGTGCTGGCAAAGTCAGCCGTGCCCAGGCCAGATCAGCGCGGCTATCTTACTAGCCCGCCCCACACAAGGGCAAGTGGCGAGGCTGCCTGAAGCCACAAAGCCTTGGGGTGGTTTGTTACACAGCAACAGCTGACTGCCACGGCCCTCGACCTCACGCTCGTGCACCTGGCAGCACCGCGCTCCCTCCTCAGCCTCGCTTCCCACGTGAGCAACGATGAACAAAGTCCCTTTTAAACACGGAACGCTTGGAGGGCTGACACCAGGCCCCATGGAAGAGCAGAACAAAAGACCAAAACAGCTCCATACTTGAGGCCAGAGTGTCGCTGCCCCAAATGTGGCCGCTCACCTGTCCCACTCCTGCCCCACCCCGCTGGACAGTTATGTAGTCCTTGGCCAGAGAACCAACTGTTCATGCCCTTTCCCATGCATGTGCAGGGTCCGCAGAAGGGCAGGGCCAGTGACGGGCACATGTCCAGGAGGCACAGGCTGCAGAGGAATGAACTGTCCACACGTTTCCAAGTAAAGAACGGCAGGGAGCAACTCACCGAGGGCACGGGCAAGCTGCCGTGCCGGCTGAGAAAGGAGTTAGACACGGACACACTGAGGCCCTGAGTGGCACCGCCGTCCTCGGGGGTGAAGGCCACTTTAGTTTGCTGGACACAGTAGGAGACAGAGGAGAAGGAAGAAGCAGCATAGGAGGCCTGCTGGGCGGAGGGGCGAGAGAGGCAGGGAGGAGGAAGAAAGCAGAGAACGGTCAGCACGTGTTGGCCCAGGCTGAGACGGTACTACCTAATCCTGCTCAGGGGCGTTCTGGGGAAGGGCTGCCTGGCTGGGTCGAGGATCAAAAGTCCCACCAAAGCCTGTCTGAATGAGAGGGGACCCGCCTTAACTTCCTATGATACACTTGAAAAGCGTGGTGGGAGGACAGGAGAGCTGGAGCCACACAGACCCAGCTGATGCTGGCCCGGGGCTCCTCTGTGGGGACCAGACCTGCACCCTCAGCCTTGGCAGAGCTCAGGTGGGGTCAGGACGCCTGGGTTTGGATGTGGACTTTGCCACTGACCAACTGTTGTCCTTGGGTACTCCTTGAAGATCTTGGTACCTTTGGTTTTCCATGTGGGAAATGAGGCAGACCCTGGCACCTCCTATGTGGGGCTGGGGAGAGGGTTAACTGGGCTGGTATGTGTAAAGCACTTAGAATCATGTGGACCAGGGTACGAGGCCAGCAAGCCTGGGTAACTACCGCTGCCACTCTGGTCCACAGAATGTGTGTAACTCCTCTTTATTGGGAGTAGGGTGACAAGCAGCCAGCACGGCCTATAGCATGGGGGCCTGACCTTCATTAGAGCTGGGCTCTACATCTTTTTTTATTTTTTTGTGGTACTGGGGATAGAGCCAGGGATCTTCTACTTCTGAGCTTCATCCCCAGCCCTAGGTTTTTTTTTTTTTTTTTTTGGCAGTACCAGGGATTGAACCCAGGGGTATTCTACCTCTGAGCTACACCCCCAGCCCTATTTTTTATTCTTTATTTTGAAACAGGGTCTCACTAAGTTGCAGAGGGCCTCACTAAGTAGCTGAGGCTGGCCGCGAACCCGGATCCTCCTGTCTCAGTCTCCCACGTACTGGGATTACAAGTGTGTGCCACCACGCCTGGCTTCCTAGTTTTTATTTTGAAACAGGGTCTTGCTAAGTTGCTAAGGGCCTCACTAAGTTGCTGAGGCTGGTCCTGAACCTGCGATCTGATCCTCCTGTCTCAGCCTCTCAAGTATTGGGATTACAGGTATTTGCCACCACGCCCGGCTTGGGCTCTAGATCTTTGACTAGGTAAGTCTCTCTGATTCTCAGCCTCAGTTTACCTAGAGCAGGGATGCCAGGACCATGGTGAGGACTGTGTAGAACACATGAAACTTCACTTGCCTGCCTGTCCTCTCCAGGGCTAAAGCTGCCCCCATGCTGCTGGCTGGGTATAGCAGGCTAGGGTGTAGCTCGGCACAGGTCTGACTCCACAGGCTCCTTGGGGATCTGCCCCAAAATATTCAGAGCCTGTGGACTCCTCAGTATGGAGAAGATGCCCAAGGCCAATCAAGTGGTAACACAGGACCAATCTTCCAGTGAAATCTGGCTCAGCAATGGTCTAAGCGCACATTTTGGGTCAGGGGTCCCTAGGCCAGGCATTTTTGTTTTCATGGTGAGGATGCCTTCGTGTAACACTTTTAGAGCAATTTAGATCTACTTGTGGTGTTTGTGGGTGGGCCTGGCAGAGGAAGCCTGAGACCTGAACACAGCATGTGCGAGAGAGCTGGTCAGCGGCAGCTCTGGAATCCAGGGCTCCCAACCACACCCAGGCCTTCCTCTGCTCGCCAGCGAGGCTGGCTGGCTGTGCTTCCTGGGACAAAACAAATGCCTGCTTGGCCAGCCAGAGCCCACTGAAGGTCGGACAGCTCAGGACCCTGGGCCCAGGTTAAGCCCCAGGTGGCTACAAGGAGTAACCAGGACGATTTGTCCCCCAGCTGACAGCTGCCTCCCAGAAGTCAGGGTGGCACCTACATGTCCAGTCGTGATGGACAGAAAATGGCCCAGCCTGCTGTACCATTCCCCTCTCGTTAGAAAGCTACCAGACTGGCCGGTGCATGTGCAGAGCAGCACTCGCAGCTGAGTGAGCTAAGACATCCCTTCTGGAGAGTGTGGCTGGACCAGAGGCGGGGACCCTAAAGCCTGGTGAGAGCCCACCGGGTACGTCAACTGATAGTAAAGGGAAAAAGGCTGGAGGCACAACAGGTATGTCTGAGTCCCTGACGGGGCGGCTGCCGTCTGCCTGCCTCACACTCCGCTCCCCACGAGAGCTTCCCCACAGAGGTGTGTAGAGGACGGGTGCTGTGTCTGCAGCACAAAGCAGCTCTGTTTAAAGCCGTCCTGCTTCAATGGAGCTTGTTCTCCTGGGGCCATCCCTGGCCAAGGGCTGGGACGTAAGTCAGTCCATACAGTTAGGCCCATTATGGAAATGGCGTCCACAGATGGCCATACAGACCATGCCCTGTGCTCTGATTGAGTCTCTCTTTTCTGGGAGATCTACACTGGAGCCAAAGAAGAAAGAACAAAATACAAGAGACAGTCAGCAGAGAAAGCAAACATTCTGAGCACAAGCCTGTCCCAGCTGCACGGGCTGCTCTGGAAAAGAGGCCCACTGCCCCCGGGGTGGGGAGAAGGCTGCCTTCGAGCACCTCGGAGGAAGTGGAGGCACCCACGTAGGACATGGCACCTTCAGCTCCCAGGCCCGGGCCCTGCCCTGGCTGAAGGGAGGGCAACCTGCCCAGGAGGTGGCTCTGGCTCCTGGAGACCCACCAGAGCCCGAAGCTACGGTCACCCACGGCAGTGCCCAGGGCATGACATGGGAGGGCTGCTTACCAGCTGCCGCTGCTTGGGGGGCAGGGCAGGCGGAGGGGCCAGCTCCTGTGCGGAGTCCCCGCCGCTGAAGGAGTCGTTGAAGCCGTACACCTCCATGAGCAGCTTATTCTTCTGCTGATAGATGTGCTCTTTCTGCGGCGTCTGGTAGAACATGGAGGGCTGCGGCTCCGAGTAGTCCTCTAGCAGCTGCATGTAGGCCAGCACTGCGAGACAGAGGGTGACCCTGGCACCTTTCCCAGAGCGGAGCCCATGGGGCTGCCACCTGAGGCTCCCCTGCCCCATCCTCATGGCGGCCATTGAACGCACACATGAGGGAGGACAGGAGGAGCACGGTGGTGACGCTACTCTAGATGACACTGCAAGGGCGGACACACGCATTTGTCTAAACTCACAGAATGTCCAACACCCAGAGACCCCCCTCCTGTACACAGAGAGCTCTCCGTGACGATGGCGTGTCAATGCAGGTTCATCTATTGTAACGAAGTGCCCCATTTGTTTGGGTATGGTGGGGCACGCCTGTAATCCCAGTACTTGGGAGCTGAGACAAGAGGACTGCAGGTTCGAGGACAGCCTCAGCAAGCAGTGAGACTCTCAGCAACCTAGTGACACCCTGTTTCAAAATAAAAATAAAATAGGGCTGGAGGTGTAGCTCAGAGGTAGAATGGGTTCAATCTCTAGTACTAGGGGAAAAAAAGCCCTGCTTGGGAGGGGGTGCCGACAGTGGGGAGACTATGTGTGTTGGGGCAGAGGGAACAAGGGAAATTTCTGTTTTCTACTCGATGTTGCTGTGAACCTATAGCTTCTCTAAAAATCATAAAGTCTATTAAAAGGAAGCACACGGGGCACCCTATTCCCTCCCTGAACAGCGCTCGGGGGTTTCCAGCCACACTCAGTGACACGCCTCTGTGGGGCTTCTGAGCTCGGCAGCCCCACCTGCGCCCCTGGCCCTCTGCTCAGCCCTGGCTGCACCGACCCTTCCAGGAGCTGAACACTCTGTGGGTCTGCGTGTGCGGCTCTAGATGCACTGAAGGTTCTACCCTTGGCTCTCTGGACTTGGGGGGTCCCCATGGTCTTCCTCTGGCCTCTGAGGGTTCCCCTCTCAGGAACAATGTGTGCTTAGCTGTCTGTGGCCTTTCCTCATTCAGTGTTTACTGAGCACCTACCATTCATGGGAGGCACCTAACAGGTGGCAAGACTATGGCAGGGCCAGCAAGACAGATCCTCTGCCTGTGGGGCTGACACCCCGGGGTGACGGACACAGGTAGAGTGCAGCAATTGGGAAATAGGTCCCACATGGAAGAGTACAGTGAGGTGACCAGGGGCCACTCCAGAATCTGGAAGAGCCACGAGAAGATCACAGAGGACCTTCTGTGTCAGGCCCAAGGGCAATGCAGGCCCAAGGCTAGGGAAGGGGTGGGCGGACAGAGAACAGAGGCAAGGGGCCAGCGAAGGCTGTGCTTGGCCCGGAGGCCCCGCGGGCTGTGTGAACAGGATAGCAGGCTTTATTCTGAACACGGGAACCACTGAAGGGCTCTGCTCCGACTGATAGCTTGAGAAAGAGACCCTGGGCCACGAGGCTGTTCCGGTGAAGGATCACAGTGCAAGACGGGCGGTGGTGGGAGGTGGTGGTTCAGAACAGGACATTTTAAAAATAGGTGCAACAGGATTTCCTGCTTCCCCTCAAGGACTGATGCTCTGGGAGGGCAGGGACCGTGTCTGGCCTGTGGCGTGTCACTGGGGTAGCCATAAACATCCATAGAATGAATGAATGCCCCCCTCCCCAGCAAGCGTTCCAGGGGACTTGCTACATAGTGTAAAGCACCCATTGAGTGTGCAAGAAATGCGGCTACTGAACTCCCAGTCCCCTTCCCGATGAAAGGCCAGGCAGCATCCTAGTGAGGGAGGGATGCTGAGAAAGGCAGCGCTCAAATTGAAATGCGTGCATCTCTCCTCCCTCAGAACCCTGGCGGAAACCCCAGGGTATGCCAATCTTGTGGCCTGATGCTACGCTACTCTCCGAGCAGAGCAGCCTGTGGCAACGCTGTGGCAGGCAGGCTAGCATCCCCCGTCCATGCGGCCGCCTGGGGATATGAGAAGCACAAGAACAAAGAGCTCGGCCGCCACACCTCTGACCTCATCCTCGCAGGCACAGACCCTCTGCATGAGGTGTCGTGTGTGCTCTATCCTGACTTTGAGGGTAGTGGTCTGAGCCCTGCTGCCTGCAGAGCAGAGGGTTCTGGGAGACGTGGGTTGGAGCTGCCTGTGCACAGCTGCCTGGTGACCTTACGGAGTGCTGACGGCTGGCCTGGAACAGAAGCCCTCTTGCCAATCACCGTCATGTGTAGACTGAATGCTGCCCTGACACTGCCCACAGCAGAGTTAAGGTCAAGGCTGGAACCCCCAAATGCCCATGGCCTAAAATCCTGCTGTCTTCTCCCTTCTCTAAGCAGGGGATGGGGAGGTGGCTCCTGGGTGTGCAGCAGACCTTAAGCATACACAGAGGCGCATGTTAGGAGGGAAAGACACTGGTGGCCCCTTGTTATCAGGTTAGAAACAAGTACCAATTAATTTACTCACAGAGGGGACTAACGTGACAAGAGCTGGGAAGAAAAGGGCCCCTGGGTTTGCAAAGGCCTGTCAGCGTGTGGCAGACGCAGGGACAGCTGGACTCGGCCACCTCCTGAGCCGATGTGTGCCACAAGCTGCCCTGTGGAGCTGAGATGCAGGTGGGGAGAGAGTGGCTCTGCAGTGCGGGATGCTGCTGCTGCTGCTGCTGTTGAAAGCAAAGCGCAGCTTGCAGAGCCCCACAGTGCTGTTGCTCTACCGCTCACAACAGTGACACCAAGCTCCGGCAGGTGCAGACACTCCCAACTGCTCCCTGCAGGGACCATGCAGCCAGCTCTGCCCCAAGGTCCATTAAGCTGCAGTCTTTTCAGGTCTCTAGGAACTCCTGACACCGAGGTCCTGGCAGAGACCTGCTGGCCATGCACAGAGGGACAGCAGTGGTGTCCCAGCCTCTTGGAACAAGGAGGACCAGTAGGTCCCTTTCCTAAGCAGCCAGCAACAATTCAGACATAGAGCCGCCGCAACCAAGGCTCAGTGGCTGCCGCCCCACTGGGCACCAGGGCTGTGAGGACTTTAGGTGTCAGACAGTGATGAGGAAGCTTCCCTGGCACCAGGGGCCCATGGGGCTAAACTTGGTGAGGGGGGCCAGGGTCCTTCATGACATGAGAACACCCCACCAGACGAGGACACACTATGACTTTGGGACTAAGTGTGTGTGAACTTGTCTAGCAGTAGCCAAAGATGTGGGGTGCTCCAGAGCTGGCTGGCTATGGAGCTTCAGCTTAGAGCACAGCACACCTGGACCCATGGTTCGGAAAGGTCTGTGGTGCCCATGCTCCAGTCACAGCAGGACAGGCCCTGGGCAGTGCCTTCTCCATGGGAAGATCTTTTCAGCCACTTGAGACTGACAGGAACCATGGCCACCCTCCTCCACCTCCTGCTCTATCGACCCTGTCTGAGGACCGCCGCCCACACTGGTCCTGTGAGCTGGAAGGGGAGGCTTCCTGGCTAGGCAGCACCACATGTCTGGCATGGTTTGCACAGATGCAATCCCGCCCTGCACCTGAGTTCCAGGACTCCGAGGAAGGAAAGGGCATGGGCTAGAAATGGCACGCTGCTTGGGTAAGGTGGGTGGAGGGAGGCCAATGTCTCTCTCTCTTTTTTTTTTTTTTTTTTTGTGGTACTGAGGATTGAACCCAAGGGCATTCTACCTCTGAGCTACAACCCCTGCCCTTTTTTTTTATTTTGAGACATGGTCTAGCTATGTTGCCCAGGTTGGCCTCGAACCTAGGATCCTCCTGCCTCAGCCTCCCAAGTACTGGCATTATAGGCATGGGCCACAGAGCCTGGCCCGGCATCTCTTTAAACGCCCCTCCCACACTGAAGGAAACATTCCTGGCGCGGCTGTGCATCCCCACCAAGGCCCTGGCTTCTAAGGAGCAAGCCTATGTGACAGATGGAAATGACATCATTGGCCCCACAGAGCCAGCTCTCCCTTCAGCTGGGGACCACCCCACTGAGGCCAGCAAGCAAGCTGGGAAACACCCAGCGAGGAGCTGAGGAACGTGAATGTGACATCCTCGTAACCGCCTCCTCACAAGGGCCCCCAGCTGGCCCTGGGAAGGACCCTGCTGGGTCTAGCCATGCCAGGTCCTCCCGCTGAGAGCGAGCGGGATGCTCTGGTCTGGGGTCTGGAATAGAGCTCCAGTGTCTAGTCTATAGGTGTCTTCTGCTGGCTGCTTCGACTGAGGCCAGGGAATTGGGGGCTGTGGGGCTGAGGTGGCCACACACATTAAAATGGTGACAGCTGCTCTGCCAGGGAAAATCAGAGAACAATGCCAGTGAAGCAGGGAGAAGGTGGAGGTGGCCCTGTGTGATATGAAACAGTCAGGGAAGCTGGGAGAACAGGGATTTCCAGAGGAACGCTACTTAGTAATTCTACGGCAAATTTACAGTGGGAAAACATCCAAGTACAGATTCAACGCTTCAGATCCACCCATCAGGCCACTCTAACATCATCTATTAAGACATCTGGTCCAAGAGGCTTTCTCAGCTCCTCCTGCCAGGCAGCCTCAGATCTAGGTCGCTCTGGGAGCATGCTGTCCGCCGTGTCTGCAGGCAGAGGACAGTGTGCACCTGGGATGTCTGTCTAAACAGGGATCCTCAGGAAACCACTCTGGGCGCCAGATAGTTCTGCTTACACCTCAATGTCTCCCTCGATGTACGCAGACACTGCTGCAATCTGTCCTGTGTGCCTTGACACTTGTGCCCCTTCGTCACTGTGCAGGCCAGAGAGTCAACCAACGGCTATCTAAAGAGGAGAAGCACGCAGGCTCTGTGTGGACTGGCCTGAGATTTTACAGAGACCATAAAGAAGAGGCCAGCTTAATGGGCTTTGAAGAACAACCCTCAGTAATGACAGCACCAGGCTCCCGGAAGTATCCATGTATCCCGTGGCCCTATCTTTTATAAAATAATGAGGCTACTGGTTTGATTTTAGTCTAATGCTAAAATTAAGCAAAACACACCACCATTTCAGGTTACAAAATGTACATCCCGACGAGAGCTCAGCAAAAGCTTACTGTGTTTGTTCTTTTTCTCTGGGAGAGGAGGCGGCTTCTCTGGGTCACCCGTGGATTCGGGAGCCGTGAAATCACCCACAAACTCAACAGGGGCTGAGGAGCCTCCTTGCTGAAAAGGGAGGACAGCAGCAAAGGGCGTGTAGGGGATGGACTGGACCGGGGCTGGGTTCTGCAGGTCATCCTCAAAGATGTTGTCGTACTGCGAGGGGTGGCGCTCGTAGGACACCCGGCAGGCAGAGCTGTCCGTGGTCTGGGAGGCCGCGCTCCTGCGCTTCTTCTCAGGCAGGGCAGGTGGCATGTCTGTCTGTTGCCCCAGGGCTGTGGGTCCCTCGGACTGGGTACAGCTGCCAAGAGGCAGCTGGAAAGGATGGCTAAGAAATGGAGACCCAGACTCCCCCAAGGACTCTGGCAATGGGCTAAGGTTACAGGCCACTTGCTGAGGTATCTGGTCTGCGTTGGAGAGGTCTTGCTGGAGGAATTCATAGTCAGGGTCATAGTGATCTGCAATCATAAGAGGAAAATGCCTGTTAGCTGCCAGGTCCCGCCAAACAACAGACCCACCCTTCTTGCCTTGCCCAATCTTGCTTCACAGAGGGAGATGAAGCGTGTCTGAAGTCTCATCTATGCAAGCTCTTGCTTTATTTGATATTCTCCATTCTGCTCCCTGTCTGTAAAACAGATGGGATATGGCAGCTTGCTATACTACTCTTTGTACTTTCCTATACTTATATATACATATATATAAATTTGGGGCGGTGCTGGGGATTCAACCCAGGACCTCACGCATGCTAGGCAACTGCTCTACCACTGAGCTACACCCTTAGCCCTTTCCTATATATATATATATATTTTTTTTTTGCGTTACTGGGGATTGAACCCAGGGGCGTTCTACCTCCGAGCTACACCCCCAGCCCTATTTTTTATACTTTATTTTGAAACCAGGTCTCACGAAGTTGCAGAGGGCCTCACTAAGTAGCTGAGGCTGGCTGCGAACCCGGATCCTCCGGTCTCAGCCTCCCAAGTACTGGGATTACAAGCATGCGCCACCACACCCAGCTTCCTATATATTTTTAAATTTCTTACTTAAAAAAAATATGACCACTGCAGAAAACATGACAAACTATCATGAAAATAAAAACCATCCATAATCCCAGAATCTATCATCTCTATTTACATTTAAAAAAAATTTTTTTTGGTACTGAGGATTGAACCCAGGGGCATTCTACCTTTAGGCTATAACCCCAGCCCTTTTCATATTTTATTTTGAAACAGGGTCTCACTAAATTGCAGAGGGCTTCACTGATTAGCTGAGGCTGGCCGCAAACCTGTAATCCTCCTGTCTCAGCCTCCCAAGTACTGGGATTACAAGCGTGCACCACCACACTCGGCTCTTTATTTACATTTTTTTTTTTTTTGTGGTACCGGGGATTGAACCCAGGGAAATTCTACCTTCGTGCTACACCCCCGGCCCTATTTTTTTTATACTTTATTTTGAAACTGGGTCTCACGAAGTTGCGGAGGGCCTCACTAGGTAGAGAGAGAGAGAAAGACAGGGGGAGAGAGAGAGAGAGAGAGAGAGAGCGAGCTGAGGCTGGCTGCGAACCCAGATCCTCCGGTCTCCGCCTCCCAAAGTACTGGGATTACAAGCGTGCGCCACCACGCCCCGCTCCTTTATTTACATTTTGATGTAATTTCTTAAAAGTTTCTTTATCCCTCTAGCATTCCTTTTATTTTATTTTATTTTTTGCGGTACTGGGGATTGAACCCAGGGGCATTCTACCTTCACGCTACACCCCCGGCCCTATTTTTTATCATTTATTTTGAAACCGGGTCTCACGAAGTTGCGGAGGGCCTCACTAAGTAGAGAGAGGGAGAGAGAGAGAGAGAGAGATAAGGAGAGAGAGAGAGATAAGGAGAGAGAGAGAGAGAGAGAGAGAGAGAGAGGTGAGGCTGGCCACAAACCCGGATCCTCCGGTCTCTGCCTCCCAAAGTACTGGGATTACAAGTGTGCGCCACCACGCCCGGCTATTTTATTTATTTATTTATTTTTTTGCGGTACTAGGGATTGAACCCAGGGGCGTTCTACCT